>APFE031180282.1:2778-20397 GCA_000404065.3 Pinus taeda
CCTTATTTATACTTTGAATTATTTTTGCATATCAATACCATCAATAATGAGCATGAACAAGAAAAAGCAGACAGTCACATCAAAGAACACCAGATATAAGGTGGAAACCCAATGTGGGTGAAAACCACCTGCTGCAATATGTCTCTATCTTCTTTCAAATTAGAAACTCCTTTTACAATGGTCTTGTACTGGTGCAGTCCTTTACCAGTACGCAGGCTGCAACCTGCAGAGAGCTACAACTCTCTCTCTCATTTTCCAGTCTCTCCTGGAAGGGAGCTACAACCCCCTACTTCTTTTCAAGGACCACTTTTCATAAATTTTCAAACTGGATCCATATACATCAAATGATCATCAATTACATGTAAATTATACAGTCAGCTGCAATAACCAGATCAACAATAACAGAACTGAACCCAGAACACCTTATCAACAAGAAAAATTCAACTAACAGAAGATCTTAAAACAGATACGCAGTTTTCTTTTTACTGGCCTGCGTCGCTACGCACTTCACCCTCTGCTTCTCTGCGTATACCCGCAGAGTTACTTCTGCTGTACTGCGTGGCCACACACTGCTCCTTTCACTGATCTGCGTACAGTACGCACCAAAATGTACTATCGCGCCGCGTACTGCACAGTAGGCATGCACCCAGAAGAACTATTGCGCTGCATACTATCACAGTAGGTACGCACTCAGAAAGACTGTCGCGCCGCGTACTCAACCAGTAAGCACGCACCTGAAACACTGTCGCGTTGCGTACCCACGCAATTCCCCTTTGTCGCCTCTACGTACCCACGCGCTGCCCCTTCGTCTCTTCTGCGTACCCACGCACAGACCCTTTGTTTCTTCTGCGTACCCATGCACTGTCACTGATGATCACTTGCGCACCTCTGATTAGGGCCAAAATACAGTCAGATACTCAGATCTGATCTTGCGCTCGAGAGATCACCCTTCACAGATTCGCTTCCAACTTCTCTTCTAAAGATCAAGCTTTTAAACCGAGAACCCCAATATCAGATCTTAAGATATTCAATACACAAAAGATGCACAAGCCAAATGATCTCCTTAGCTTTATATAGGCATGATCTTCCTCAAATCATGGACTAATACCACGGGCCAAAACCATGATAATATAATACCGTCAGCTAAATACCATAGGAAACCCCACGTGTGCGCGCTTTTACTGTCTTGAAGTGTGTGCACGGGGTACGCACCCCATGAATGGGTAACCCACATATTTGGACGCGGTCCCTGCACGGTATACCTGCGGGTACGCACCTCCTGAACTGTTCTCCTGCGTACTTCTTTATTTTCATCAAAATGAGAGCCATGCCATGGGTGTTTCCATCAAGTACAACATCTGAAACATATAATCATACCAGAGCCATAATGCCAACAAAACTCTCCCCGCTGCTATGCTCTGTATTTTCCATAAATTCTTTCTACGGGATTCTCTCTGTCCCTCAGCTGCAAGATATCCCCAATCGATTTTCCTCCTGAGAACTTATCACTTTAGAAAATCGATTTCCTCAATCTCTTTGTGTGTGTTGTCAAATGAACCCCAAGCCTCCATTTTATATTTTTCATATTGAGTCTTCAATGATCGAGATTAAATCTTTAATCAATGGCTAAGATTAAAACATGACTTGATCTGCTTTCTAGATCATTCTCACGCATATTTTGATTAATACCCATTCATATTTTAATTTCTCTAAGTTTAGACTTAAGAACTCCATTAAAAATATTAATTATTTTAATAAAATACAATCTGGGTGGAATTTCACCAAACGATTTATGGGTTCTTTAGAGCACATGTGCCTTAGCATCTCCACCAATTTTCAAGGCTAGAGCACTTCCGATGCTACCAAAAACTAATAGGATCTAACTATGATCTATTATGATAATAAAAGTTGCATTAAGCTCTCTAAGAATCTGGTATTTCATGATTGATTCAAGCACATAGATATCCAGTATCATCATTTACGAGACTATGTGCATAGGGGGGTAATTTTGCTACAATACATTATGGTAGAGGAACGAGATGGTGACATATTGACAAAGGCTTTTTCAAGAGGGAAGTTTGAAATCCATATTTGCAAGATAGGGTGGTTGAAAATCCCTTTCTTGTTGAAAGGGAATGTTGGGAAGTGTAACAAGAAAGTCTCAATTTGACTTTGCCTTGGTCAAATTGAGAAAATTTGAATTATCACATTAGTAGACAACTTGGATTTAGTTAATTAGGGTGACATGGCTCTTGTCACTTAGTTAGCTCAGTAAATTCGAGTTAAAGGGCTTGGAGTTCAGTTATGCATGTATGATTGCTAATTTGTAGCAATATAGTTTAGTTATTTCTAGTTGTATTTAGTTAAATTAGTTCTAACTATTGGTAGAACTAGTTGGAGGTTAGTTGTGTAGTCAGACAATAGTCTAACTCATAGATCATCCAATTAACTGATCAATCAACCAAAAATAGATAGTGCATACAGAGAATTTTATTTCCCCAGTTGTGGTGGAGATTCTAAGTGTAACATCCCCCTCTCAAGTTTACCCAAAGTATCTATGCTCTATTGGGGTAAACATGAGGAGATATTCTATTATGATCAGATTCGACCTCCTATGTCACCTTAAGGAAGTGGAATTGAGGGAACATCACATACAATCATCCAACATCATCAACAAAACCCTCGGGAGACAAGTCATCCACTTAGACAGTCTGTTTTTGGGTCCCACTGCTATTATGCAGCTCTTCGCCCATAGTCGCTCTCATGCCATGGGCAAGGGAGTGATCAACAACCCAAAGTCACTCTCACAGGCTTGCTTGCTAGTGATTGTGCACCAAAATTGCTAGTTCTGTGGTAGTGACCCCGAGATTTAAGCCACTTTTCTAGCCCAGAATCCTGGCCTCTACCCATAACTTGTTGTAACTTCCAGAATTCATTAAAAACATGATAATAATTCTAATCAATCAAAAATCACCCTCGAGACTAGGCCTGAGCATCCCCAACAGAGACTGACATTTTTTCAAACACTTGGCATGAATGCAACCTACAAGTCTAGGATACAAGACAGAGCATAAATGACTAGAATAACTTATGAAACATAACCAGAAGGATCACCTCCTTCTCCATTGAAATACTACATCATCAATTAGGTCTTGCATCCATCCATTTAACAGTTACAAGTAAATGTATGAAATAACCATGACATGAACCAGTGATTAACCATGCTTATAACCTATATAAAACCATATAAATATCATAGATATGACAACCATTAAATCCATATATAAATCAGTGCAAAAGTAAGAAAACTTATATTTTACTAAAATACGACTAGGTTCGGTACTTCCACGTACCATCCTACCATAGACATGGCTAAACAAAATCTCTCTTTCAGCTGGTCACCCCCATCCCATATTCCAAGCATGAATATGGGATCTCATAGAACAACAAAGGAATCCAGAGGTTAAACCACCTCCACCCTCATCAAACCTTGATCACACCAAAACCGTTAATCCAATCACAACCAAACATAACTTGGAATGCCATCCAAAATCTATCACTATCCTTGAGGAATTTTATGTCTCCTTGTCTCTCAGGCTTTACTGCAATCCAAACTCGAATCGCTAGACCCTAAACCAAGACTGCTCCCTCAAGCTTTACCATGTATCCCGCCAAAATTGGTCAAGGGATTCCTAGGCCTTTGGGAATGAACCTTGATACCACCTCCACTCCAAATTCTGAAATCGATCCAGCAAACCAAAGCTCAACAACTGAAATAAAGATCCCAACATATCATGGCATCCGAAAAAAGGTTAGGTTATGATGAAATCCACTATCATAACCTGGAAAAACCATGCCAGTGACAATAAGAGAACCATACACCAACATGCAAAGCCATGCATGTCCAAACCAGCTAGGAAATCACAAATGAAAAAGGTTACCTACAATTATTCATGTTGAAGTTTCTTGACCTACTCTTCCTTGATTTTTTCTTTCATTCCTTTCCTTTTGCTTGCTTTTCCTTCCTTGATCCAAATCTAGAGCACTCCAAGAAAATTCTAAGTGACCAAGAGTGAGAGAGAGAGAGAGAATAATGAGAGATCTCCAAACATTCCCTGACCAAGAGCTTACACTGACTAAACTTGAGCCAAGAGCCTACAAAATGATCCTCATAAGCCTTTTTTATGAATGAGGCCTCTAATTTCTTCATTTTCCATCATTTTCTTTCATTTTCCTCCTCACATGCAACTTGTGACCTTTTACCTTCCTTTTCTCCTAATTTTCTTTATTTTCATAAATAAATGTGTCAAAAATGTATTTTTTCCTTTTAGTGTCTTTGCCAATTTTCCTTAGCCAAAACACACACATCCAGTGATGCCCACTAGGATATATTTTCCCAACATTCAACTTGGAATAATTGTCCCTTACCCGTGGTCTTATTTTTCCTTTATTATTTTTATTACATGAAAATTTCACCAGGGTTGTTACATAACCCTCCCCCTTGGGGAACACTATCCTCCATGTTAAACCACAACATGACTTCAGCAAAATCGCTAAAAAGAAATCAAATTGCCTATGGAGCTTTATAACTTAGCTCGTTGCAATAATTACAATGAAGAACCTACTCAAAAGCAAAACATCATGACAACATGATAAGATAACAACCATACTGCATACTAGAGCTTCATAGCACAACTCATTACGTTATTTACAATAACCACATATGTACATTTTCTAAGCCAATAAATAAAAGGATATGATGCCTGTATCAATAAACCAGGAACCTAGAGGATCACACCTCCACCCTCAAATTAATACCATGATTCATCTCCTTCCCAGGAAGTCTAGAATCCACTGTCACAGTTAAAGCTGCATCCACTCTCCAGTGCTACAATCTCACACTACATGTCCTCCCAGCGAACAGTTACTCACTCATTACTTCAAGGTGCACTCCCAATGTGCATTTGATTCCATATGGCAATGCTTATGATAAAAAAAAATATATCCCCGTATTTCCCTTCTCTGCTCAACAGTACCTCAGGAAATTTGGTCACCCCTTCCGTGAAGTCACTCACCTTCCAAGTTCCTCGACATCCCCTGTCCCAGGTGATCCATCCCTTGGCAAGGCTTGCTCACATCTGAATATCAAGCAACCAAGGCATATACCTACCTCAAAACCTTCATACCGGTCATAGCATGGTCATAGAAATCAATGGACACTATTGGGTACCAGTGTCCCACAATGGTCCTGCTCCTGACGTTTTTTACCAACATATTGTTGAATGTTCCAATCCTTTTGATGTTGCTACCAATTCTTGCAATCGATTTCGGCCACTCAATCGAGCATGTTCATGCATTATTGTTCCAAGAACATAACTTCCATTATATTCAAACAAATTGAAATAACCTCAAATCATACCTCATTGGTAGTTCATCAATAAGGTACACTTGCAATCCTGTTCGATTCCTATCACAACAAGTCAAACTAATTGTTTGATCAAAACATCATGTATAAACATATTACATTTAGTTAGCTCAAAACACAACCATCATAGATCAACATCATAAATCACATGTACCCATCATAAACCAAAATCATAAATCACATATAATCATCATATACCATAGTCATAAATCACATGCATAATAAAACCGAAATAAAATGTTGATACTTATCCTTTCATCAATCCTTAACCTCTACCTTTTTTTTCATTCTATACGCACTCTGAATCGGTTTCCACACCAGACAAACACCCAGTGCCTTCTCCTCAACCATGTGCACATACATATAGTGTGCATCACACATAGACAACTACATACATCATACATCACCATGCAATACATGCATCTACACCAGTACCATATGTACCACATGTACAATGCAACCACCTACACAACGTGTGCACCACATCACATGCACACGTCACCACCTGCACAATGTGTACACAACGGACATGCACATTGCACCATTGTACAACATGTACACAATACCACATGAACATAGTATCAAATGCATGGCATGTACGTGACACCATATGTACACAACATCGCATGCATGACATGTACACAACACCACATGCACATAGCACCACCTGTACAACATGTACACGACAACACATGCTAACAACACCACTTGTAAAATCATGCACACAACACTATATGTACATATCACCATATGTACAACATGCATAGAGAACCATATGTACATAACACTGCATATCCAACATGTACATAGCATCAATTGTACACAGCACTGCATATCCAACATGTGCACAACACCATATGCACATAATACCACATACCCATCATGTACATAGCACTATTTATACCCAGCATTGCATATGCAATATTCGTACAACACTATATGTACCATCATGTGCATAACATTGCATAAACATACACACACTATGTATACACAACACTGCATGTGCACAACATCATAGATGCAACATGTACAACATATACAACAATAGTACTTCACATCCAAAAGCACACTATCTATACCAAGAAACTTTGATCTCATTGTCTTACCTATGCTTGTCCCAACATGTCGCGGACCACACTACTTTCATTTCACTGATGTATCCTTCCATATTACATGTCATAAAATAAACATAGGGATAATACAAGTATACAATATCAATTCATAACCACATGATATTGACCTTGTATATTTGTGAAGCTACTCTTCCCACTTTATTCCTCATGAACTAGGAATCTCTTCATGCCATTCACCTGCATATGAAATCATTCCTCCATAAGAACGATCCTTGAAATCCTTGTCAGACAATGACAATAATTAATACATACATATATAATAATTAGCATAAAACAATCATCATCCTGTCAGACAATGACATACATGCATACATTTATAAACATCAAAATAATCAAGATCATGACATAATTACCAGATAACATAAGGTCTAGGTTAAGAGAACTTCCTTTATCCTTGTACAACATGTACAACATTGAGAATAATCATTCCAACATAGCCAAGGCATCTGACACCTCATATCCATTTAATTTAACTTTTCTTGTTACCTTTCACATGTTTGTATTGCCACCATCCATTTACCACTATGGACCAACCATTCCAACTGAATGTCATAGTCTTACCTTCCACTGCGCTTACTCATGCATAAAGCTTCATCTGAGTCTTACCTTTCCTATTGGGTACCACACGACTCTCCCCGAGCCCCACTAAATTTTCTCTTTCCCAACCAATTACCAAGACTCAAAACATAAAAGGCAACCCAAGAAACAAACAAGAAGAAGATCATGAAAACCCATAACAACAATATAGCACCACAAAAAAGTGGCATATCTATGCACCAGACACACGTTAAATTGAAAATCAAGCACAATGATCGCAAAATACCAAAATCACAAGACTAACAACAGACACCATCACTCAATCCTCATGGCTCCCAATGCTTCCAAAGGAAAGCTCAACTTGAGCCTTCTTCAAGATTCATGGAAATCTCTCTTGTCATGCAACTCCCTGCATTATACTGCCATAAACACATAATGTCAATGCATAAATAAACATAAAAATACATTAGTTACCTTATCTTGTTGTGCCAAACTTGCTTCCTTGCAATTGAGCACATCCACATCATCTCTCAACGGACTCTAATTATCTTAACATATCCACCTGTAAGTAGAGACTAGCTAATATACCTGTCAAGTACATGTTCACGAATCTAGCACATATCCACATAATGTTAACAAAATCAAGGTTAAGAATACTCTATGTATGGCAAGCACTCATTCATTTGGAATTAGGGTTTCCAAACATAGCTAAGGACATATTGCCCAATTCCTTTCCTTTACTTTTTTTGTAGAAAAATCCGTGAATAATATGACACTTATTCACAAAGATTATCCTGATTATACATTATTTGCGGAACCATGCATAATACATAACCTCCTCTACGTTGATCATCAATTTAGCAGTATTCATAAACATACACATGCGCACATTGAAGCATCAATCACACATATCAACGCAATATGTACCCGGGGAAAGCATAAAGCTGAAAACCCCACAACTATCTGTATATTATGTTGATTGAGATCATGTAACAGTACATAATACAATACTAGCTCCACCTGTTACACACAATACAACACAGATCTGAATCAATCACTGGCTCAAATCACCTCTGCTGCTTGCCTGCCTCCACTGCGCAATCCTGCATAGAGAATACAAAGAGAATGAATCTCCAAACTCGTATTTCCCTTGTGTGACACTACGCAATCCTCATTGGCAACTCAATCCCACTGATTGTGCAAATCACATGCACAACTATAGTCACAACTAATAGTTTTCTTTCCCTTTCACTTACCTCTAACACTTGTCTCCACTGAACTGTCTATGCACTGAGTTAACTGATGTATTATTCAGTTGCTTTATGAGTTAATAATTAGTGAATTAATTAATAACTAATTCACATCACTCAATATTAGTCTATTTTCCAGTTAGACTAACTACAACTAGCTCAACTAAGTCAAACTGAACACAACTCCATCAACTCCTAATCCAACTCCACATAACTCAATCACTGAATTCCTCCCTACAATAGCTCTAGTAACCCACAAGAAAAGCGTATTTCCTTCTGGCAGTTGCATGTGCCACATCCGTAGCTCGAACTGAAGTGCTCCAAGAGAATAAGATAATGTTTATAGTCCAAATATTATTAAGAGCTAATAATATTCGACTACTCTATTTTTAGCCTGGTAGTCTGAAAATAGACTCCGTCCATATGTCTAAAAATAGAGGTCCATCTATTTTTACCAACTTGACCAGTCATCCACAAATAGCATCCTGCAACTCATAGACCATGATCCATATGTCTAAAAATAGACATAGTCTAAAAATAGACTTTGCACCAAAAATAGCCTGCGGGCCCACTTAGTGAAGGCGACTTCTTTCCATTAAGCTCCATCATCTTGTTGCATTCTCAACATTTTTACCTTGCTGCAATCGAGGCTTACTATGTATTGTCTCATCACCCAATTCTTAGTTATATGAACACATCAACTATTACCTTGTCATGCTAATACCAACCATGTTCCCTACAACTACTCACACATGTTAGTCTAGCATTCTAAAGATCAAAACAATCATATCTAACAATTTTAAATCAACATTTACCAAGACTAACAATCATGTCATAATCCATAGTCAACTCATAGTCCTTAGAGACAATGCGACAACTATCACCTATTATACTCAAGCACATATCAATTGTCTCAACACATATGTATTAGTGCAATCATCCCAAAACAAGATCATCTAAACACATACTCGTGTTATGCAATTCATCAAACATTCCACCAACTTGCAACCATACCATTTTAATTAAATCAACTAGATGACATAATAGACACCAAACACTCAAACACCCAATAGACGACAAAATCAAACAATCAAGCACCAAATATACGACATAAGCGAGCTCATAGCTTACTGTATCTCAGGGGAGGCAATATTGTTTGCATAATCAAGATAGTTAGCATGATATAACTTATCAACACATCAACTTAAACATAAATACGATCATGCTACCCATAACAATCATTAACTAACATGTTCACATCCTAACTCATAAACAATTATCATTTATGCATAGCAATCACATATGTACTATTGTTCTAGATTAGTACACACAATGAAACATGATAAGTTGACTCATACATGAATGTCGTGACCTTAACCATCTGCATAGGCCAATCCAATTTAGCATGATACATATAACATCAATATCTTAATGTAATAACCCTCATCATCAAGTTACTAGCATATAACAACAACAAGTTAACCTATCATGCTCATCAACAACATATAACATAATCATCAGGTTATATAATGTAAAACAACAATAGAAATGCATACAACTACATGTTACTATCATTCTTGACTATCTGACACAAGTAAATATAACTACACTAATCAACTAACATCTATCATGAATGTAACCATAACATCAAAAGACATGTACATACCCCTAATGTATATAAACATAATTCATATAACAATCATTGACTTACATACCCGCATTCCAAACATCAATACCTATATGGCAATCTGCTCTTACCCCAAATTCCAATGTTGCAACCTCATTATGATGCTCTGCATCTCCTGCTCTATCTCAACCAACACATTAGCATCATAACATACCAATATCACCCTGATGACCTAAATTGCATACCATGACTTCACAAGGCTCTTTATGATAATATTTCTACAACCATGATCAACATGATGCAATGCAACAAGCACGTGGAATGTGAGTGTAAGAGATACACATGCAACTGACATGCATGCATGACCAACACATTCACCCAAGGAGAGTGCAACCACCCTCTAATAGCACTCTATAAAACCCCCCTCCCAAGTCTACCCAAAGTAATTATGCTCTTCGAGGTAAACATGAGGAGAGATGATAATATGATCAGATTCGACCTCCTATGTCACCTTAAGGAAGTGGAATTGACGGAACATCACATACAATCATCCAACATCATCAACAAAACCCTCAAGAGACAAGTCAGCCACTCGGACAACCTGTAACTGGGTCCCACTGCTATTCTCCAACTCTTAGGCCATAGTCGCTCTCATGCCATGGGCAAAGGAGTGACCAACAATCCAATTTTTCTCTCACAGACCTACCTACCAGCGATTGTGCACCAAAATTGCTAATTTTATGTCAGCAAACCCGAGATTTAAGCTACTTTTCTAGCCTAGAATCTTGGCCTTTGCCCATAACTTGTTGTAACTTCTAGAATTCATTAAAAACATGATAACAATGTTGATAAATAAAAAATCGCCCTCATGATTAGGCCTGAGCATCCCCAACCGAGATTAACATTCTGTCGAACACTTGGCATCAATGCAACCTACAGGTGTAGGATACAAGACAAAGCATAAACGACTGGAAAAACTTATGAAACATAACCAGAAGGATCATCTCCTTCTCCATTAAACTACTACATCATAAATTAGGTCTTTCATCCATCCATTTAACAGTTACAAGTAAATATATGAAATAACTGTGACATAAACCAGTCATTCAACCATGCTTATAACCTGCATAAAACCATATAAATATCAGAGATATGAAAACCATTAAATCCACATATAAATCATTGCAAAAGTAATAGAACTTAGCTTTTATTAATCATAGGTAAATATGACCAGGTTTGGGACTTCCACGTACCACCCAAACATAGACAAGGATTAACCAAATCTCTCTTTCAACTAGTTACCCCTATGTAATATTCCAAGCATAAATGTGAGATGTCGTAGAACAACCAATCCAATAAAAACAAGGTAATCCAAAGGTTAAGCCAGCTCTACCCTCATCAAACTGTGATCACACCAAAACTTGTGCTTCGATCACGACCAAACAGAACTTGGAATGCCATCTAGAATCCATCACTATCCTTGAGGAATTTTTCGTCTCCTTATCTCTCAGGCTTTACCGCAATCTAAACCAAAATCACTGGGCCCTAAATAGAGACTACTGCCTCAGGATTTACCATGTATCCTGCCAAAACCAGTCAAGGAATTCCTAGGCCTTCGGGAATGAACCTTGAGACCACCTCTGCCTCGGATTCTAAAATCCATCTAGCAAACCAAAGCTCAAAAACCGAAATAAACATCCCAACATACCATGGAATCTGGAAAAGGCTAGGCTAGGCTGAAATCTACTATCATAACTTGGCCAAACCATGCCACCGACAACAAGAGAACCATACAACAATATGAAATCCATGCATGTCCAAACCAGCTAGGAAATCACACATGCAAAAGGTTACCTGCAAGTATTCCTGTTGAAGCTTCTTGATCTTGCTCTTCCTTCCTTGATCCTTTCTTTCCTTCGTTTCCTTTTTCTTGCTTTTCCTTCCTTGGTCCAAAGCTAGAGTGCTATAAGAAAACTCTAAGTGACCAAGAGTGATAAAGAGGGAGAGAATAATGAGAGAGCTCTAAACTTTCCCTGACCAAGAGCTTACACTAACTAAGCTTGAGCCAAGCGTCTGCAAAATGATTCTTAAAATCGTTTTTATGAATGAGGACTCTAATTTCTTCATTTTCCTCCTCACATGCAACTTGTGAACTTTTACCTTCTTTTTCTCCTAATTTCCTTTATTTTCGTAAATAAATGTGCCAAAAATGCATTTTTGCCTTTTAATGCCTTAGCCTTAGCCTTTGCCAATTTTCCTTAGCCAAAACACACACATCCAGTGATGCCCACTAAGATATATTTTCCTAACATTCAGCTTGGAATATGTGTCCCTTTCCCATGGTCTTATTTTGCCTTTATTACTTTTATTACATGAAAATTTCACCACGGTTGTTACACCAAGGTAGTGTGACATCAGTTGCAGACTAGTCTTGAGTGTACAAGTGTTACATGCAGTTAGAGATCCAAACCTGGAAATTGCGCAATCAATTGGAGGAAAATTCCTTTAAAATAGGGGCTTAATTCCTCAATATTTGCGCAAGCAAATAGGGGCTCAAGTAGAGGCACAAGTTGACTAAGTCTGGGTCAGAGCTTCTTATTAAGCAGAGATAAAGGTTATTCACATGCAGATTGAGCTCAGAGCAAGCAAGCAATTGTAATACGTTCTCTATTCATCTCATTAATGAAAGCAGAATTAAGGGGTTTTTACCAGTTGGTTTACCCTAGATAAATATGTGTACTTGTGTATGTGATTGATGCAAGTTTTCTAATGTTGTTCTAAATTGTGAATTAATTTCCACACAGCAGTAGAGTAGAATTGTGTCTTTTAATTTAAATAAAATTTCTTGAGCAGTTGGAATTATATCACCATATCTCTACACATTCAAAATTTACATGTATTGACCTCGGGCTGTGATGATATATATTTAGCACATACAAAATTTTTAAATTTTGTTAAATAAATGATCTAATTTCACCAAGAAAGCCTTGAATACCTAGTTTTTCAAGTTTTAAACTCTCTTCTTTAACATTTGGAAAACAATAATATCAAAACAAAAATCTATGATGCACCATAAGAAATCATCCTTAACCATAACTTGAACATATTTAGCCATATTCAACCGTAGTCTACTAATCTTCCTCATGTACGTTTGTCGTCAACTAGCATAACCACATTAGTAAATGTGATTGACATACGTCAATCAACGACATTTTCCACCTTGTATACACCATTCAACATATGAAAATGATGTCAATCAACATATATCACTCACATTTACTAATATGGTTGTGCTAATGACAATTTTAGCAAAAAAATAAAATAAAAATAAAATAAATAAATAAAAAAGTAAAATTAATAAATAATAATATAATTTAATAATAATATTAATATGAAATATTAAGTTGGTTGCACTGAGAAAAAGAAAATAAAGATAAATAAAAAAACACCACATAGCGAGTAATGATTTATTAAATTAATCATCATAAAAAAGATAGACAATACATATTTTTAGTTAATAAGTTTTACAAGAATACTCAAATGTTAAGGAATATCTCATATGCTTAACATAATGATACAGGTTTATTTTCTTCCCATTATTTTTGAGTAGTTTAAAATGTAGAGATTTCATAGATGAGAAAGCAATGGCAAGATCATCAACTTATATGTATTTTTAATTTAAACATGTAAAAACAATTAGCCAAAATAGAGATTAAGATTATATGTTTATATAGCACATTTATATATGATAATATAAGATTATGTAGTGAGCATTTTAATGATTTTCTTTATTATCTATTTTAGGGTCACAACTAGCGACATTTATATATGATAAACAATAAGCATTAAGTTGTGGTGCGTTTAATAATAACATTATTATTATCCAATTTTAAGATCACTACAAGCTAGACACCAAATTTGTGTATGAGACCTATGATAAACAATAAGCATTAAGTAATGATGCATTTAATAATATTATTATTATTATTATCCAATTTTAAGATCACGGCCAAGCCAGACACCGAATTGGTGTACGAGACCCATGTTTGTGGGACAAGGGACCCACCTCCGTACAACAATTTAACTGCTAAGTTATATATGATAAACAATAAGCATTAAGTAGTGATGCATTTAATATTATTATTATTATTATCCAATTTTAAGGTCACAACAAGCCAAACACCAAATTGGTGTATGAGACCTATGATAAACAATAAACATTAAGTAGTGATGCATTTATTATTATTATTATTATTATCTAATTTTAAGGTCGCATTTATATATGATAAACAATAAGCATTAAATAGTGATGTATTTAATATTATTATTATTATTATTATCCAATTTTAAGGTCACAGCCAAGCCAAACACCAAATTAGTGTATGAGACCTATGATAAACAATAAACATTAAGTAGTGATACATTTAATATTTTTTTTATTATTATCTAATTTTAAGGTCACGGCTAGCAACATTTATATATGATAAACAATAAGCATTAAGTAGTGATGCATTTAATATTATTATTATTATTATTATCCAATTTTAAGGTCACGACCAAGCCAGACACCAAATTGGTGTATGAGACCTATGGTAAACAATAAGCATTAAGTAGTGATGCATTTAATATTATTATTATTATTATCCAATTTCAAGGACAGGGCGAAGCCAGACACCAAATTGGTGTATGAGACCTATGATAAAAAATAAGCATTAAGTAGTGATGTATTTAATATTATTATTATCCAATTTCAAGGTCACAGCGAAGCCAGACACCAAATTGGTGTATGAGACCCCTGTTTGTGGGAAAGGGACCCAACTAGTAACATTATATATGATAAACAATAAGCATTGAGTAGTGATGCATTTAATATTATTATTATTATTATCCAATTTTAAGGTCACGACTAAGCCAGACACCAAATTGGTGTATGATACCTATGATAAACAATAAACATTAAGTAGTGATGCATTTAATATTATTATTATTATAATTATAATTATTATCTAATTTTAAGGTCATGGCTAACAACATTTATATATGATAAACAATAAGCATTAAGTAGTGATGCATTTATTATTAGTATTATTATTATTATCCAATTTAAGGTCGCGGCCAAGCCACCCCTAATTGGTGTATGAGACCTATGATAGACAATAAGCATTAAGTTAGTGATGCATTTAATATTATTATTATTATGATTATCATCATCCAATTTCAAAGTAACGGGGAATCCAAACACCAAATTGGTGTATGAGACCCCTGTTTGTGGGACAAGGGCCCTGGTTAGCAACATTTATATATGATAAACAATAAGCATTAAGTAGTGATGCATTTACTCCAATTTTAAGGTCATGGCTAGCAACATTTATATATGATAAACAATAAGCATTAAGTAGTGATGCATTTATTTCAATTTTAAGGTCATGACTAAGCCAAGCTAGACACCAAATTGGTGTATGAGACCCCTGTTTATGGGACAAGGGAGACACCAAATTGGTGTATGAGACCCTTGTTTGCGGGACAAGGGACCCACCTACACGTAACGATTTAACTGCTAAGTCTAGGAAGACATACATACTCTACCCCTTCTGGTTTTGACCCTATGACCTCTTAGGAGGAAACACATACTCTTAACCATTAAGCCCACTCAAGTTGTATTATACACATCACTGTATATAGTGCCAAATGTTTCTCCTATAATATATGCATTAACTTATACACTTTTAAGTGCAGGTATGTTTCTTTCTCTTTCTCATTCTCACGAGTAAATTTTATTATTGGATTTTAAATTATACTTAATTTAACACAATTTTCCTTAAATCTGTTGATTTATATTTTATCGATAGATATACTATTTATTGTTATGGTCTAAATATTCTACCAATTCATTTTTTTGGGTCTTGAAATAACACAAAAGGTATATTGGTTTCTTTGACATAAAAACTAACAAAAATAACTTTAGATTGATAAACTGGCAAATATTATATACGAATATTGCACAATTCATTTTCCCAAAGTATTGAATCTATTTCAAAATTAAATGCAATAATTTCATCAATCTTAAGTTGATTATTTGACAAAAAGAAACTATAACCCAATTTTAATAATAACAAATTACAAAAATTGAAAACATACAATATTTAATTTTATTCCTTTTGGTTATATAAATTGTTTAAAAATAGTAAAAAACTCAAAACATCTCAATTAAACAATTTCAAAATTTGAAATGATTTTATTAAATAAAAACAAACTTTTGGTACAGTCATACTATATTATATATGATTACATTGTTTACATTGTTCATTTAGGGAGCACTTGAACTTTAAACGTAGGCTCACACGGTCATCGCCACTAGAGATGCCTCCCCTGAGGCAAAATCTAAAATATATTATTTCTATGCAAAATGTACATCATACACATTATTGTAGTTATTTAGATGAAGAAAATATTCAAATATGTAATGTATTATGTTTATTTTTTTTGTATGGTGTAGTATAGTTTAGAAATCTCGCCATATAATTCCAAATAAGATTGTGATTTTTTGTTATTTTAAAAATATTTTTGAATGCATAAATAGATTCAACTCCTAAAAAACTCTTCAGACAGTCAACTTCTAAAAATTAAACAGTTTAACTCAAATTTTTTAAAAATCTCTACAATATTTTAATTAAAACTAACTAGAAAATACTCTCAAATTATTTATTTCTTTTACCAATAAAAATACACCTTTTTTTATAATTATAAATATACTTGGAGAAAAATATATCTTTATATATTAGTAAATTTCACTTTTGTAACACAAAATTATTATTATATTTGATATTTTAAAGTTTATTAAATATATTAAAAAAAGTAGAGGCACAAGTTGACTAAGTCTGGGTCAGAGCTTCTTATTGAGCAGAGATAAAGGTTATTCACATGCAGATTGAGCTCAGAGCAAGCAAGCAATTGTAATGCGTTCTCTATTCATCTTATTAATGAAAACAGACTTAAGGGGTTTTTACCAGTTGGTTTACCCTAGATAAATATCTGTACTTGTGTATGTGATTGATGCAAGTTTTCTAATGTTGTTCTAAATTGTGAATTAATTTCCAGAGAGCAGTAGAGTAGAATTGTGTCTTTTAATTTAAATAAAATTTCTTGAGCAGTTGGAATTCTATCACCATATCTCTACACATTCAAAATTACATGTATTGACCTCGGGTTGTGATGATATATATTTAGCACATACAAAATTTTTAAATTTTGTTAAATAAATGATCTAATTTCACCAAGAAAACCTTGAATACCTAGTTTTTCAAGTTTTAAACTCTCTTCTTTAACATTTGGAAAACAATAATATCAAAACAAAAATCTATGATGCACCATAAGAAATCATCCTTAACCATAACTTGAACATATTTAGCCATATTCAACCGTAGTCTACTAATCTTCCTCATGTACGTTTGTCGTCAACTAGCATAACCACATTAGTAAATGTGATTGACATACGTCAATCAACGACATTTTCCACCTTGTATACACCATTCAACATATGAAAATGATGTCAATCAACATATATCACTCACATTTACTAATATGGTTGTGCTAATGACAATTTTAGCAAAAAAATAAAATAAAAATAAAATAAATAAATAAATAAAA
>APFE031180285.1:6452-39127 GCA_000404065.3 Pinus taeda
GGATCTCCCCGCCACTGTCACCTTAGGAAGAATCCTAGAGAATATGGACACTAAGGTTACCAACAGAAATAAATACACCTGGGGGAACAGTCTACGATCCGATACGCACGCAAGGGCAGAGTAGCAAGCTCAATCCCCTTGAAGGCTCCTCGAAACAAACCGAGGTTTACCAACAAGTGGCCCCAGGCTCCTCGATAATAATCCAAGGTTTACCGTTTGTAATACGTGAATATCTAGCGTCTTTCCCAATGAGCAAGGATTGATTCCCACACTGGTTCAGACACGATCTCATGCTTCTCCTTTAAGACAAGCTTTCCCAGAGTATAAATGCAACAATTGGATTTTTCCTACCGCAAGATAAAGCTACTTGTTTGTTTTACTTATCTTGGAGAGTTAATTACTCCCTACTCCAAGATACTAGCCTAAGTTATATTGGTGTATCAGAGCCCTAGAAACAAAAAATTTTCTAGATTGATTTTATATTAAGCGTGATTTTTAGTGGGTTTTGATTAATTCAAAAGGTGATGGAGATGAAACTTATGGTGTAAAGACTCGACACAAAATCACTATAAAGATGCACTTAAGATGACTAACTAATCTTTTCTCTTCAATGAATTTCTAGTTAAGAAAGAGTTGGAGGATGCAAAAACTTTTAAAAAACAAATCTTTCTTTAACAAACAAATCAAAAGAAGAGTGTTCATTTCAATGCACTCAAAAACGAGCCAACTAATTATTTCTACAAGAATTTCTCTTTTCATTCGAAAACTCAAATGCTACTAAGAACAAGCTTTTTCTTCAAAAGAGACCTTTCATTTTTTGTTTAAAAACAATTAAAAACTATAACTAAAGCAATCTTTGAGAAAACTATTTAATGAAGCAAACTTAAGATCTATAAAACAACAAAATCCTATTTGAAGTAAAAAGCTCACAAAAGTGTTTTTGAGGATGTTTTACTTGGTCACAAGCAAACCAAGGACTAATTTGTTCAGAATCACAAATAAGTCAAGAACAACCAATTTTGCATTCCTTTTTAAAAATGAAAATCCAAACTTTAAATCACAAGTCTATCGAAGTTTTGTAAAGAGAAATATCAAAGAGGATTTCTCAACAAGGGGAGATTTCAAACATGGTCAGACTCTCAAGAAGACTGGTAGACACTAAGGTGATCTAAAGTCCCTACAACCTCTAAGCTCAGAGCCACTACACAACCAAATCGAAAAACAAGCCCAACAAGCAAAAATTCTAGGAATTTCACCTAAAACCCTAATGCTAATGAAATTAAACCAAGTAAAGATTTCAACCAGTCACATGCAGGTATGGGTAGAGGACAATTACTAGAAAAACAAAATAAAATTAACTAAAAGAGCAAAAGTCAAAATTTTCAAAAATTTAGCAGGGTACGCAGGTGCAGAGCTCACCCAGGTGCGGGTACGCTCTGTGCACAAAGACAAAGTGCGTACAAGTACGCACTGTGATCTAAGCGCAGATTGCGGACTTCGACTAAAGTAATGAAAAATAATAAACAAAGCTAAATCAACTAAGTCTACCCAAAGCCACACACAAAAAGCCAAATACAGAAACCAAAAAACAAGTTTCTCAAATCAAAGCAAATCAAGGAAAACAATCAAGTCCCCAGCGGAGTCGCCATTTTGTCATGCGGAATCAGTCGATCTTGCGGACAAGACAGACCTTCCTAGAATCTAATGAAGACCTAATGACAAACAAACCAACCAGACACTATCTTTCTCTAAATGCGCTTTATAAATAGTGGTAAACAAATGTGTTTTAAGGGCCTACCTCATGTCCAACGCAAGTTCGGAGATGCCTTCGCTCCTTTGACCCAAGTAAGTTCCTTCGTCGCAAACCTGCAAGCACAAACAAGGCAAACAATTAAATAACACCTGAATATCCAATATTATAAAACATATTTAACATGAAAGTCAAGGAGTCCATGAAACAAATAGCATAAGATACTTGTTGAGAAAAATGAGCTTGATTGTATTAATTCAAAAGAAAAGAACCTTACAACCTTTGCCTTGACGCTGTACAAGCTCCTTCCAAGGTCCAACAAGAAGTCTCCTCTACTTTGACAAGCTTCACTCACTCCCTAATGGGGCCAAAAAGGTATGTGATCTCTCCTCTTAAGCTCAAATAGGAAGTCTTGATTTCACTAGCATTTACCCTCAAAAGTTTAGCTTCTAACCTCTCTGGCCACTGACCCAATGCCTCAATTTATAGTGCAATGGAGATCAGTTACCAGCTCCTCCTTCAAAGGGATAGATTCCTCCTTCAAAGGGATAGCTCCTCTCAACAAGGGATTAGTTCCTCCTATGACGGGATGCATGAACCACTTGGAGCGAACAATCCACGTAACAAATGCTTCTAGAAAACTCTAGAATTAACCCAAGATGAGTTTTTTAAGATAAAGATTGCGCCTTTTGACTTTTACAGGGGTACGCACCTTCCCCTTTAAATACAAAGCGTATAAGTACGCAGATACCTTGAACAAAAGGTGTGGGCCCGTAGGCAAAAGTAGGAGAAAGTGCGGAACCAAAGTTACATTGCTTTTTGATGTCTTTCTCTCTTTTCTCAAGCTTGTTTTGAAGAGTTGAGGTTTAAGACTTGCTTAGGAAGCTGGTATAGGCAATGATAGGCCTACACCGAATGTAAATAATTAAGGTGACGATATTTTTGTGTAACACCCTTAAAATAGTATCCATTTAATATTGAAGGGATAGTGAGAAACATGATTGGTAATGGTCACAGTGATGATCTACATAGTTCAAAATGTGAAGAACTTTTGTTCCCAAAGCGTTAAAAGAGGATTGTTTCCACATAACACCACACATTTAAATTTTTAATGGACAATGATAGTAGTAGTATTTCCAACTGTTTCAAAAGCTAAAATAAATATACTATTTAATGAGCAAGAATCTCTTGTCCAACATGATGAAGAGTGAATTTACGATAAAGCAATCAAGTGGTATTGAGATAGGAACTTGACGAGATAAGGAAATATTTTTAGATGAAAATGACAATTGTTAAATGATGTAGGTATAAGTCAACATGGGTCTACAAACCCTCATGCAAGTAAATTACGCATGATATAAAATTAAATCATGATGACCTAGTATTTATATACAATGGCATATAGCGGTATTGGAATCAGTAAGCCAAAGGGTAAATGGATGTAAAATCAAGGGATTTTAATTCTAAGATAGATGATTTAAATAATGATGGTATCACTAGTAATATCTTAAACAATGAAATTCACCATAATTTCCTTGGGGAAGGAAGAATATATGACGAAAGATTAAGACTCAAGGTGATGACGCTCATGTGAAATTTAACGATATACTTAGATGATTATACTGTTGGTGTAAATGATCAACTACCTAGTAGAAAGAAGTCGAAATGATTATTGAAAAGTGATTGACATCTTGATGAAAACATATTGACGATGTTTCATGATATCATGGTAGGAAGATAATGATGTACATATGGTTCTTATAGTGATAATGTATCCATATGATAATAGTGATATGCATAGGTATTATGACGTTATGTCAAGGTATATTGACCTATTCATTTACTACGTGATGATAGGTATTTAATGTTCAATACTCATGATGGATATGATATGCATAACGCGGCATAGGAATTATGATGCTCTAATATGAGGATTATTTATGTGAAGTCATGATATGTCTTAGATATAATTATGTTGATGGTATAACTGAAGCATACGATAGTTCCATACAAATCTATGACATGCAGGAGCATGCAGTTCTTTATTATTCATAATGTTGTGATTAACAAAGATGAGCGTTCTCATGCAAGAGTTGGCATGTGGATTATTCCCTATGATACTATGATGGTATGGTTAATGCATTTGATGCATGTTGAGATGTGATGATTCACAAGACTCCACAAATGGGCCAAGAGGGCCGGTTTATTTGATGATCTCGTGTGAGCCCATACGCACGAGGGAGAATAAGTAACACCATATGGGCTAGGGACAAAACTAAATCAACACTACATATGCCAGTGGTTCCTTTGTCTTGTGTATAGCTCTTGATGGATAACTCTTGAAGAGCTATACGACCATCTTGAGGAGGCCAAGTTCCTGATGTTCTAGGCTAGGTGCTTGTTATTGGATTGGGATGCTGAAGTCTGGAAGGGATGTAAAGGACTTTGATGCCTGGGGCTATGCACCTTAGTAGTTGTGGAGGGAGTGGGCCATTCTTGCGAGATGCCCGGGGTCATTGAGTACCGGACCGGATGTCTACCTTAAGGCAGATGAGGACTGAGTCAGGCGCGAGCCTTGGGGCCAGCCTTGGACTAGGATACAGATTGGGTTAGGCTTATGCCTGGTGCCGAAAGTGGGAAAAATGACAGAGATTCCTCGAGATTTCCCAAGCTGTTGGGGACATTTGATGCCTGCTAGTTATACTAGTTTAGCAGAGGGTGTTGGCAACATGAAGTAAATAAAATAATAAATAATAAGTAATTCAACTTAACTTCGGGACGAAGTTCCTTAAAGTGGGAGAGTATGTAATATCCCTCCCCTTAATAATAAATAATAAATAATACAAAAATACAAAAATAATAATATTAATAATAAAATAATAAATAATAATAAATAAATCACTTAATAATAATAATAAAAATAATAAATCATAAATGTTAAATAATTAAATATATTAAAATATATATAAGAAAATAAATAAAAATAAAAAATAGTAATAATCATACTAAATCTCTAAGTAAGAATAAATAGAAATCAAACAAGAAAATCTATCAAAAAGAAGAAAAATAAAGAAATAAAACAAGAAAGCTAAAAATCAAAAGAATGTTGCATGTAGACACATGGAGTGTGTGCATGTGGTTCCCTTCCAATGTTTGTTCTATTTAATAGATGGTGAGAAAGATGAGAGGCATTCCTGCATTCCATCTTTCCGAGATTCTATCTTTCATTCTCTTGGGAGAATGGTGTTTTAAGACATAGGAGTCACTGGCAGTAATACGTTGATTGAGGGCTCGGGGGTGGCCAGTTGTAGCGAATTCTTGCACAATTGAGCCTATGGTTGAGTGGAGAGTCATCCCCAAAACCTTGTTGCGGTAAGCCCACTTCTACCACAGGTAACACTATTCATAGCTAAATTTAGTTTATTAATTACATGTTTATTTGGCTAGGTAAGTGCCACTCTGATTTAAATTTAATGTTAATTAGTAAATTTAATTAGATATTTATGTTTGGACTGTTACAGAAATAGCCTGCAAAAGTTCCCTTTTTATCGTGATCCATCCACTGTTGATATCGCTTGTTCAAGTTTAGTTTCCTGTACACATATTTCTTTGTTCGAATTCGCCCAGCTTGTAACTTTCAATTCTTTAGAAGTCAAATGTCCTGAATGCGAATCAGCTGTAAATTTATGTACCCTTGCTGAATCTGTCATCCATCAAAATCATCATCCAAGGACTGGAGAAGCCCCTCCTTCCACATCAATAAATCCATGTCCGAATCCAAAATGTTCAGACATCCCTTTTCCCCATGAGCCAGAGTCTGACCATGTTTTGATGATGCATGAGATCATCACCCTAGAAGGGGAAGATCCTAGATTGACATAAATGTTTATCAACATGAGGCCAGCCAAACCAAGATATGGATTAGGATATTTAGAACAAGCAAAAGGTCTAATTCCTTAATCCAGATTTGGCCCCATTCCAGCAAATTGTAAAAATCCCGCAGTCATGGAGATGCATAAGTTCTTTACTTTGATGAATGGTTGTCTAAAATCCCAAATAAGTTCTAAATGGATGAAAGACATGTTGAATTGGGATTTATTTACACATTCTGAAGTAGAGCAGTTTGGCCTTAATCATACTATTGAAGAAAAGATCAAGTTGTCACATCACTGGAAACATTATATGGAAGTAAATCAATATTGGATTTCCTTTTATGAATGGAAAAGAAATGTTTTCCTTGAAGTTGTGATGACTAGAACATCTTCTTCATCGTCCACCAAACATGCCTAGACTGCTTTAGATGGCAGCAAAGTAGAGACACCATTTACTTTTCCCCCATACAGAGGAATCATTATTGAAGAAAATCAGAATGCAACAAAAGCTATTTGTCTTGTTCAAAAAGATGATAATGCTCTGGGGATAGATGGTAAAATTCAAAAGTCCAGTGAAGAGATAAACTAGACTAATCCTGCAATCAAAGGCCTCGAAATAAATACTGCAAAATCTGTGGAAATAAAGGAACAGTTTGATACTGTTCAAGTTTCTTTAAATGAGGTCAACAAAAGCCTCAATGATGTACAGTATTCTTCATCTGTTGTCAGATCTTATACCAAAGAATATTTAAATAAGATAGAAGAAGTAGAGGAAAAAATAGTAGATGACATTGATACTACTAAGAATTTGATAACTGGTTTAACTGAAAGAGTTGAAAAAATGAGTTTGTCAAAAACTGATAAACTAGTTCCTACTTCTTTTCTCTACAAAAGAAATATTAAGATTCAAGATCCTGTTAAACCAATCGATAGGTTCCTGCCATTATTTCCCAAAGAAGTAGCCACATTTTCTACTGAAAAACTAGAGGCTACAGAAAAAATTACCATTGTTTCCTTATTCAAGGAAGAAGAAGAAGAAGAAGAAGAAGAAAAGAAAGAATATGATTCTCATACTTTTCCTATATACGAACCACTGGAAAGTAGGTTCAATAAGTATTCTGCATCTGATCTTGAAGGAAAAAAAAAGCTTCCTAAAGCTCATACTTTTTTCCCTGAGTCACACCGAGAATAGAATATCGATCATCTGAGTGTTGGTCAGATTAGGAAATTAATTGATATGATGTTTACAGAATATAAACTCATGTGTCTCAGAGGTAAGAGTGAAATTGAAGCATGCAAGACCATTATTCAGTTTTTTATAGGAACACTACTCAAGTGGTGGGAGACTAAGTCATCTCCAGCATTAATGGTAAAAATGGAAGCTGAAGTGCTTAAATATGAAGCAGGAGATGTGATTCACAATTCAAATGGCTCCACAAAAAGCAACATGATTGGAGCTCTAACCTCCATGATCTTAGAGCGCCGGTGTGGTAGTGAAACAGAAATTGTAGATAAGCATGAAGTTATCCTCATGAATCTCAAATGCCACAACATGTCACAATATGAAGACTTTCACAGGGATTGGATGTAAAGAATCTATGAAGTAAAAGAGTCAAAAAATTTGTTATGGAAACAAGTATATCTTGATGCTCTGCCATCCAGATTTGTTGATTATATTAGGTTGCAAGAAATATTTTAGTTTCTATTTGAATCATATACTTGGGGTGAGATTTATTCTCACATTACAAAAACACTAGTCAGTTTGTGCACAAGCTCCAAAGTAAACAAATCTTTGGAAAAACATTGAAAGCTTCTAGATAGAAATTCCATTTGTATTAAATATGGACTCACAGTTGATGACCCCTTGTTCAAGAAAAGAAAAGCAAAGAAAAGGGCTAAAAATGAGTATAAACAGACTATTAAATTCTACAAAGATAGAAGAAAGCCTTTTCAACGGCATAAAAGCTCCTCCAGAACCAAGAAAGGCTATTACAGGTATGTTCCAAGGACACATTATTATAAACCCTCTGACATTCATTTACATACATCTAAGCAAGAAAAGTGGAACAAGCTCACTTGTTGGTTATGTGGAAAAACTGGACATACATGCACCACATGTCCAGAAGGAGAAGAATCAAAGAAGAATAGAGGGAAGAAGTCCCAAGCCTTATTTCAGAAAAGTAAAACTGTGAAAACAAAGGGACAGATACAGTGCATGAAGTGCGATGCCCGCACTCATAGAACAGAACGTTGCCTAAATGTAGTGATCATAGACCAAATTCAGCAGCAGCAACTTGAAGAGTCATCCTTTGACTCTTATAGTTCTTCGTCTAAAGAATAATTACAAGCACACATACAAGATTGTTTAGATTCAGAACTAGAATCTTGTTCGTGTCCAGAATCTAAAGAATATGCTTGTCATATGAATTATGGTTCCAATTCAGAGTCATACAGTGACTCCAGCTTTGAAGAAATGTCTTTCAAACCATAGTAAGAAAAAATATTAATGGCTGCTACAGAAGAAGACGAGATAAAAATTCTCTCTCAAATCCGAGCGATGGAAGATGGAGAAATGAAGAACAGGCTAACAGAAGCCTTCATGGATCAGCTCAAATCCAGTTCTTCCAGAAATTCAGGGAAAAAGCAATTATTTGTTGATGCTTCTTTTGAAAGGAATACCAGGTATTTTCAGCAACCTCAAGAGAAGCCAGAAAAGGTGTGTTCACTCACCTTGGGAGAGGTAAGTAGAGAAATTCATAATATCAAATCTGAAATCTCTTCTTTGAAATCTCAAATTGCTGAAATAAAAAAGGGAAAGCAAGTTGTAAAAGAAAATTCCCATTCATGGGATACATAAGTGTATGCTAAAGAGCTTAATCCAAATCTTGAAATGATAGAAGGAAAAAAGGATCCTGATTTGGGTTTCAAGAAATGAAAATTCTTGCTATTTCCTACCAGCAACATCATGTGAAAGTGAATATATGTATAAAAGGAGAAATGTTTGCACTAATAGCACTCCTTGATTCAAGTGCTGATGTGAATATCTTAAATAAGAAGGTAATACCAGCAAAATATTGGATTTCTGCAACAAGAAAAGTTGTAGGATTGGGTAACTAAACACTCAATTATGAATTTCCTAAAGCTTCTATTTTTTTTGACTACCACTGCATCAATTTGAAATTTGCAGTAGCAGAAATACCAGTTGACTGTATTTAAGGAAATATTTTCCTAGCAGCAGTCGAGCCCCATGTATCAACCAGATTAAGAGGAACCAAAGTTTGTTACTTCATCTCTATTCCTACATCAAAAGGAACAACAAAAAGGATTGAGATGCCTTATACCTCAAATCCGAGAGTCTCCAGAATGATCCAGACTGTCCAAGAATTAGACAAAGCATACGCAAAACTAACAAATCTAAAAGATCTAAAATGTACACTGAGGGTGGAAGAACAGTTGAAATATCCTCAAGTCAAGAAGAAAATTGGGGAACTAAAGAAACAAATTGAAGATGAATGCTTCTCAGAAGAACCCAACGCTTTCGAGCACCGAAAACAACACACTGTCCAGCTCCCATACAAAGAAGGATATACAGGCAAGCCCTGTAGGAGTAGAGCTATTCCAATGAATAAAGAATATAGGGATCTCTGTGAAAAAGAGATCAAGCAACTTCTAGATGCTTATTAGACAATTTGACAGTCCATGGAACTATTATGGGTTCTATGTCAATAAAAAAGCAGAAAAATTAGAGGCATACCAAGACTGGTACTAAACTTCAAACTCCTAAATTTTGTTCTTGCAGATGATACTTATCCAATTCTCCACAAAGGAGACCTAATAGGAAGGATAGCAGGAGCAAAGATCTTTTCAAAATTTGACTTGAAGGTAGGATTTTGGCAAGTAGCCATTTAAGAAGAAGATAAGTTCAAGACTGCCTTCAGTATTCCAGCAGGCCACTATGAGTGGAACGTCATGCCTTTTGGTTTAAAGAATGCTCCCTCAAAATTCTAGAAGGTAATGGATAAAATCTTTAAGCCTTATTTTGATTGGCTTATAGTATACATTGATGATGTTCTAGTTTTTTCCAAGAACATCCAAGATCATTTCAAGCATGTTCATATATTCAAACAGTTGGTAAAGCATAATGGTCTCATTTTAAGCAAGAAAAAGGTAGAAGTTTTTCAAACTACTATCAGATTCCTTGGCCATACCATTTTCAACAACCAAATCTCTCTGCAAAAGCATGTACTTGAGTTTGCTGACAAATTCCCAGATGTTATTACAGACAAAAATCAGCTTCAAAGATTTTTGGGTTGTTTAAATTATGTCAGTAAATTTTACGAAGATTGTGCCACAAACAAAAGCATATTAAACAAAAGGATTGAAGAGGAGCCACCCCAGTGGACAGAAGAACACACCAGAGCTATTCAGAACATCAAGGAAAAGGTAAAGTCTCTTCCCATTTTATATGTCTCTGATGACAGTGCATCTAAGATTGTTGAGATAGATGCTAGCAATATAGGATGGGGAGGTATCCCAAAACAGAGAAAGGATGGCACTGAACAAGTCATCCAGTTTGCATCAAGCACCTGGAATCCTGTTGAACAAAATTATTCCACTATTAAGAAGGAAGTGAAAGTTGTGTGGAACTGTATTAGCAAGTTTGATGTCCATTTAATAAACAAATAGTTTCGGCTTCGAACTGATGCTTCAGCCTTGCAGGAAGTTATAACCAAGGATATCAAAAAGCCAAGAGAAGCCAAATTTGCTAGATGGCAAGCACTCTTCACCAATTTCGACTTTCATGTCGAACATATAAAGGGCACAAAGAATTGTCTACCAGATTTTCTTAGTAGAGATTTTGTCCAGCCAAAAGAACATATGATGGTTATTATTACAGAATGGGACCAAAGCCAGAAATAAGAAGTCCTGCGCACAATACCTGACAACCAGGACTAGGAAGAATACAGAGACAAATGGAAGCCAACATGGCAGTTGAGAAATACCAAAGTATTAGATGCCAATCTGCAAGCGCATACTAACATTCAACATCTTGTACCAGAAAGGAGGGTGTACCCAATGTGCAAATTTCCAGTGTGGCCAAAATAAACATGGATATTATTTATTAAGTTCCAGTTGATGTTATATGCAAGTCTTCCATTCTGATAATTATACCATTTGAACAAAATCATTTGTTTAACCTCAATGGGAAGTAATTTGATCTTAGTGACTAGACATTCCCAACAAAATTCATGCCTGAAGTCTGAACAAAGATTGATTTGGAACCTTTGTTTCTTGGAATTAGAGCTTTCCCCTGATTCGAAGACTTTGATTTCTTGGGTAAGATTACTACCTCCTCTAATGAGCATATCTGCAAGGTAGTTTTCTTTACCTGATTTGCATATGATTTAAAAATCAAATCCATCAAACCATAATGCACATCTCAAAATTATTGAATTTCTTTGTTCTAACAGATGTTTGTTGCCAAACATTCCTTTCATATGCTTGAGATCTGTTTTTACTGTAAAATGGAAACTTTTCAAGAAGAGATGGAATCTCTTAATGCCTTTCTTACTGCCATAATTTCTTTGTGTGAGGAGGAATATTTTAATTCAGTATCTAAAAATGTCCATGATGTGTAGGCACAAACTTCTTCCTTTTTATGTTGTTTCTGTAATAAAATTCCAGCCCATACATGATTAGAAGCATCTGTTTCTAAAATGAAAGGCAAATTATCTTGTGGTAATGCAAGAGGAGGAATAGTTTTAATTTTATCCTTAATAGCTCTGACTGCTTTTTTCATGGCATCTATCCATACTGCATTATGCTTAAGCCTTTGTTGTATGACTTCTGTATCTACTGATTGTTTCTCATAGAAATTTCTAACATAGTTCAAACATCCAAGGAACTGTTCAGTTGTTTTGACATCCGGAAACTGGTCTAGGAATTTTAATAAATTCTGCAAAACATGATCCTGTAGCATTATCTTTCCCTATGAAATGACAAGACCAAGATAGTTTATCTTGGTTTGAGCAATGACAATTTTTTCTAGTCCGGAGGAAAATACTAAACCATGCTTATACACAAGCTCGTAGAAGGCTTCAAGATGGATTTTATGTTCTTGGAGATCTTTGTTAAAAACTGATAAATCATATATATATAATGACAAAATTTAAATGTCTAAATATATCTTCCATTCTTTTATGAAATTCAAACAGTGCATTCTTTAAACCAAAGGGTAGAACTGTCCACTGATATTGTCTGTTTGGGACAATAAATGTTATTTTGAATCTGTCACTTGGAACAATTCCTATTTGCAAAAACCCACTCTTCAGATCAAATTTTCTAAAAATATTAGCTTGAGAATTCTTGCTAACAAGATTTCTTTGTTTGGAAGAAGATACCGGATAGGAGAAAGAGCATCATTTAGAGCTTTATAGTTTATGACTAACCTCTAACCTCTTCTTTCCTTGTTTTTGTTCTGAATGCTTGTTGACATAGAAGGTTGGGCATGCCCTTGGGATTTTTTATGGTTCAATAAGACCTCGGTCAAGCAATTGTTGAATTTCTTGTCTGCATAACTCCTGTTTGAAAGGGCTCATATGATTTGTTGATGCCTTTTATGGAGTTTGTCTCATACCTTCTTTATATGGGAGTGCGATGAAATATTTTTCTCTGAACCAGAATGCATCAGGGTGTTCTCACATGCAATTCTGTTTGAGTTTCTCAAGCACTTCTTTTAAGACCTTGAGTGCATGGAGATGTACATTTTTGATGATTTTATGAACTTTTGTGAGATCTTTAAGAGAAACTTCCATATCTTCTGCTTTTTTGCCAGGATCAATTTTTATGATAAAACTGCTTTTGGATGCAACTTGAACTTTTGAAAGCTGGATTGTAAAATTTATACTACTCTTATCTACAATAATTGGCATATATTTATGTACAAAATCTTGTCCTAAAAAAATATCAACACCTACATCATAATTCTATAATGTAACATATGTTACCAGATTATTCAACAGAATAGAAAAATTTGGAGTAACAAAATAGACCTTCATGATTTGTTGGTTGAACACTCTGAATTGGATTTGTGTTGGTTGCCAATATTATGATGGAATTGCTTTGTATTTGCAGCAACTACTCATTGCACCTGTTTCGATTTGAGCATCTAGATGATAAAGTTTATAGCCTGGTATTTTGATGGCAATTTGGATGACTAATCTATCTCCAATTCCACTAATGTCTTTTAATTCATATTCTTCAAATTCTTTTTCTTAATTTGAGTTTTTCAGATATTCAATTTCATAATTGGGTTCAAGTGGAAGTTGTACTACTTTAGTCATCATGGTGACAAACTGAGAGTTCAATTCATCAAGCAATTGGATATCTTGCTTAATATCATTGGCTGTTGTGGCTATTAAATTTTTGTTTTTTCTGATCCTATTCTCAACATGACCGATTTGGTCTTTTAGATTCTCTCTAAAATAAATATAATTAGGAGGTAAATCTTCTCTTTCTTCAACTGATAAAAGCGTCCTGATAGGAGAAACACACTTTTGTAATTCATTTATTCTTTTCTGAAGCCTGCTTCTTGGGACAACTATGTTGGGGGACAATTTAACAATCTGTTGTTGAAGACGGATGATTTCATTTGAAATGTTATATCCCGAGAACATTTTACAATCTGATATGAATGTACAATCACTGTTTTCATCATCACTAATATTTACATCTAATCTCTGAAATGTTGTGTTAAATTTTCATCATATGAACTGGAACTATATACTGAAAAACATTCTGTTGAAGAATCATAGTCTAAAAGTAGTTCCCATTCGGCTGGATTATATGATGAAGAAAACAAGTTAAAAAGTTTGACTTGTGTCTTTTGCTTTCTGGATGGACATTTGTTAGCCCAATGGTCTCTTTGTCTGTATATAAAACATTTTATTTTATCAGCAGTAGCAAGTTTTCTTTTCTTTCTAAAAGTATATCTAGATCTTCTTTTTTCAGATGATGGCATGAATTGTTTTTTATTACCTTACCATTTGGGTTTGGAGCAATTACAGTGCTGAGATGTTTTCTCAGGATTTATTTTCAGAGTTATGTAACACCCAAATCTATATGTCTCTAAAAACATATCACAAAGCTGAGTACTGAAAGCTAGCTTCTTTTTAAGATTTATTTTGTTCTTATATGCTGCACATTCATTTTTAAGGATGATGAGGATATGCTGATGAAGTGTTGCCAAAGAAAGAGAATCAATAGAAATCTTTTTCTTAGCTAGTTCCTGTGTGACTAGCTCTAGAATTCTTCCTGGCATAGAAGCAATATAATGTCCCAAATATGATACATTCTCATGATTTGGAATCTTATAATAAAGCCCTTGCATAATGCAATAATACTCAGTGAGTAAGTCAAGATCACACAATCTTTGACTCATGAATAATTGAGCATAATGAGACTCATCTGAAGGTATAATTCCAAGGACTTCATGTGATAATGCTAAGAGTATGGCTTCTAAAGTATCATCTTTTTTCAAGATGTCAATCTGTTCAGATTTATCTATATGTTCCCACCATAGTCGAGCATTTCCTGTTAATGTCCAAGTGATTTGGATCACTACATCTTTCCAAGGTTGTTTGGTTTCAACTTTTTTCTGTGATACCCAAGTGTTAATCCTTTGGAGGAGAATTAATGTATGATCTCTATTTAAACAATCAAAGTTTATAAATAGAGCAATTCCAATACTTTGAAAAGATTTTGGATCTGATTTTTCATCAGTCTCTGCTAGACATTGTGTCCATCTAGCGAAAGGACTGGATTGATTCTGGGATGATATATCTCCTTTTTTGAACTTGGCATTTTTATTTGAAAATTGAAAAGACTCTTCTCTTTTTGACTTAGAATATCCTTCACCTGATTCTCTGTGGGAAGTTTCTTTTCCTTTGATATCTAGAATCAAAATAGATAATTTATCACTTACTAGTGTAAATTTATCTCTAGCTAAATCTCATCCCTTCTTTATTTTTCCTATTGTTTCTTCTTCTTCTTTCATAATTGCCTTAAGAAACAATGAATCAGATTTATGTCTATGGTAAGTGAATTTTGGTCCTTCTTGATCTACTGTCTCGAAGTCTAGAGGAGAGTGTGGTCTAGGAAGAGTATTATGAAAATTTGTTAGAATACGGCTAATGGTATCTAACTGTGTCGAGATTTCAATTAATTTCTTATCATACCCATCTTGTAAATTATATGTTGTTTGATGCAACCTTATGATATGCTCTTTTAATTCAAGAAAATCTTTAGCAATATCATCTAGGTTTTGAGAGAAACAAACTGATTGATAATTTGAATAATTTTGCATATTGATTTGTTCCGCCAGCTCTGGGTTTGTAGGATTACTTAAATGAATAAATGGTAGATCTCCTTGCAAAGTTCCATTTTTGAACTTTTGAGTGTTGTTAACTAGATCTAGATGTATTTTTGGCAAAATTGGGGATGTTCCAGTATTTTCCCTTAGAAGAATATAAATCTTAAAAACTTTAAGACGTACAAAGATTTGTATGCAATATTTGCAATCAAGATGTTTCCCTTTATGATCCACAGAAGAATGACCAATTCTTTCATTGGTTAGGGAAAAACTTTTCCTTCGTTCTTCTGGTTGTTTATGGCAAAAAATAAAATCTACAGAAGTTGTAGCAATATGGTTTTTCACATGTTTTTTATAAGGAGAAACCAGAATCTTCATACTATATGAACGATTCATGGAGGACTTTGGTTGTTTAGGCAATGATATATTTGGATGGAATCTTATTGAAAGAATGGACTTGCTTCCATCTGTATATTTGGCTTTACCAAATCTAAGTTTGCTAAATCCATTAGGAGCAATGACCTTTTCCAACTGATTTGAGGTAGAGGCTAACTGAGGATACTTTTGACCAATAGGTGTATACTGACTATACCTATCATTAGGCAAAGATACCTCTGTGAAACTTAATTGGAGAAGTGTAGTATTTCCTAGTCCAACAACAACACCTTCTTTCAAAGCTCTCTTTATCAATTTTGGATTTATCGCATGCATAGATGTAGTTATGAATCACAAACATACTGAAGTATGTAACTGAGCAATATGAGTGCTTGGGGCCACATCAAAACCTTTGAACTAAATATATGCTTGGAGAAACCGGTTTATGTATGGATCAGTGAGAGATATCTGATATCTGGGAACCATAGATGACCATACAGGTCCATTATTTAATGGACTTTGAAACCCTCCTATTAATGCAGCATTGAAATCATTATGTCTAGAGTCCATAACACAACTTAGGCAGGAGGTGTTAAGCCCTGGCCTGACTAATGGATTGATTCCAAATTGAATCATTCCCAGATGACCATATTTAAATCCATTTTTTATTCCCCATTCAATGTCTTCTCTACTCAGCAGTGGTACTTGATAAACAGATTGTCCTACTGAAATTGGAACATTTACAGAAGTAAATCAAAACAAACTTGCAGCTTTAAATTTGAACATAGGAAGTTCATAGATTTTTTCGACATCTATATTAGTTAGTGACCAATTTGGCTGAGGGTCAAATTCCTACGAGACTATTATTGCATTATAAATAGGATCTGATTCTTTCTTATTGAAATAGTTCAAGGAAGCCCAACATTTTTCATGAGTGGCTTTATGCTCTAAATTGTCTGTCAAACTATAAGAATTATTAGCCATTAGAAAAATTGAATAACTTATTCACCTGGAAAATTCTTGTCGCAGAATAACTTGATTCATCCTAACTCTTCATGCTCTAACAGCACACTCCACACCTTCCTCAGCTTCAACGACGCTCAACAGGAGGGAATTATCACAAATCACGATAACAAGAGATTTCACGACATTCCTTCCCAAATACATAACATGTGAATGGATATGATACCAAAACATTCGAGAGCACAATAATAGCACATAGGAACAAGAGAAACAAGATAACATGAGAATAAGCATAAGAATGCAAGAGCAATGAAATTGTATTCCAAAAATTGCCTTCTCGATCTCTTCGAGGATATACATATTTATAATTTCTAGATTCGGTCCTATCTAATCACTCTATCTTCTGAGATAAGATTTGGTGATTGTACTAAAGATTTAGGATCTTTGGTACACATACCATTATTGTCCTTAAAGTTTTACGCAGTGGAGATTCTTTATGGAGAGAACCCACTAAACACCAAAAGTAAGGATTATTATTGTCCTTAAGGTTTTACATGGTGGAGATTCTTTATGGAGAGAACCCACTAAACGTCAAAAGTAAGGATCATTATTGTCCTTAAAGTTATTGCACAGTGGATATTCTTTTACGAAGGGAACCCACTAAACACCGAAAGTAAAATTTGTACAAGAGAAAAGAGATATGCTCTTAATAATATCCTTTCGAACTACGGTCAGAGTCATATCCACTTGGAGGAGAACAATCATCTTTTTCTTAAGAGTCTTCATGGAGGGCTAGTTGGGGCCCCAGGAATAACCTGATCAAGCCAATGAGGGGAAAATTGTCCAAGACAAGCGTAGAAAGGACTGTACATGAAATGATGATCTAGCTGATCAGCTGGAAGACAGGTATCTCCAAAAAATTCTATAGCCAAACGGAACTCATTCTGAGCAATGAGGTTGACTGTTGTAACTCGGTGAGATAAAATAAATGCAAAGATGTTGTAAGTCAATGCCCCTTCCTGTAATTCAAGTCTAAGAAGATTGATCATAGATTTTGCAGAAAAAAATTGATCTCAGAAGTTCTGGGAGAAAACATATAGAACAAAACTTCTAGCCAGGGGCTCCAAGACTTGTAATTGTTCATTATATCTTCACAATACATATAAACATGGATTCCCTTGTTTGTCTGAGCAAACTGGAGTATGCCATAATATTCATACCATGTGATAGCAGGGTCATAAATATAAGCAACGTGCAAATTTCCATTGTGGCAAAAATAAATATGGATATTATTTATTAAGTTCCAATTGATGTCATATGCAAGTCTTCCATTCTGAGAATTATACCATTTGAACAAAATCATTTGTTGAACCTCAATGGGAAGTAATTTGACCTTAGTGACTAGACATTCCCAACAAAATTCATGCCTGAAATCGGAACAAAGCTCAATTTGGAACCTTTGTTTCCTGGAATTAGAGCTTTCCCTTGTTTTAAAGACTTTGATTTCTTGGGTAGGATTACTACCTTCTCTGGTGAGCATATCCATAACATAGTTTTCTCTACCTAATTTGTATATGATTTCAAAATCAAATCCATCAAACAATAATGCCCATCTTAAAATTCTTGAATTTTCTTGTTTTAACATACATTTGTTGCAAAGCATTCCTTTCATATGCTTGAGATCTGCTTTTACCATAAAATGGACACTTTTCAAGAAGAGATGGAATCTCTTGATGCCTCTCTTGACTGCCAAAATTTCTTTGTGTGAGGAGGGATATTTTAATTCAGTATCTAAAAATGTTCCTAATGTGTATGCACAAACTTCTTCCTCTTTATGTTGTTTATGTAACAAAACTGCAGCCCATACATGATTAGAAGAATCTATTTCTAAAATGAAATGCAAATTATCTTGTGGTAATGCAAGAGAAGGAAGAGTTTTAATTTTATCCTTGATAGCTCTGACTGCTTTTGTCATGGCATCTATCCATCTTGCATTTTTCTTAATCCTTTTTTGTATAACCTTTGTATCTGCTGATTGTTTCTCATAGAAATTTTTGATATAGTTCAAACATCCAAGGAACCGTTGAGTTGTCTTGATATCTAGAAACTAGTTTGGGAATTTTAATAAATTCTGCAATACATGATCCTGTAACATTATCTTTCCCTGTGAAATGACAGGACCTAGATAGTTTATCTTGGTTTGAGCAATGACAAATTTGTCTGGTCCGGAGGACAATACTAAACAATACTTATACACAAGCTCATAGAAGGCTTCAAGATGGATTTTATGTTCTTGGAGATCTTTGCTTAAAACTAATACATCATCTATATATACATCTAATTTAAATGTATGAATATATCTTCCATTCTTTTCTGAAATTCAGACAGTGCATTCTTTAAACCAAAGGCTAGAACTGTCCACTGATATTGTTCGTTTGGGACAACAAATGTTGTTTTGAATCTGTCACTTGGAACAATTCCTATTTGCCAAAATCCACTCTTCAGATCAAATTTGCTAAAAATGTTAGCTTGAGAAATTTTAGCTAACAAGATTTCTTTGTTTGGAAGAGGATACCTGATAGGAGAAAGAGCATCATTTATAGCTTTATAGTTTATGACTAACCTCTTCTTTCCTCGTTTTTTTCGAATGCTTGTTGACATAGAAGGTTGGGCATGCCTATGGGCTTTTTTATGGTTCAATAAGACCTCGATCAAGCAATTGTTGAATTTCTTGCCTGCATAACTCATGTTCAGAAGGGCTCATATGATTTGTTGATGCCTTTTATGGAGTTTGTATCATACCTTATTTATATGGGAGTGTGATGAAATATTTTTCTTTGAACCAGAATGCATCATGGTGTTCTCACATGTAATTTTATTTGAGTTTCTCAAGCACTTCTTTTAAGACCTAAGGTGCATGGAGATCTGCATCTTTTATGATTTTATGAATTTTTGTGAGATATTTAAGAGAAACTTCCATATCTTCTGTTTTTTTGTCTGGATCAATTTTTATGATAAAACTACTTTTGGCTACAACCTGAACTTTTGAAAGCTGGATTGTAAAAATTATACTACTCCTATATACAATAATTGCCATATATTTCTATACAAAATCCTTTCCTAACAAAATATGAACACATGCATCATAATTGTATAATGTAAAATATGTTACCAGATTATTCAATAGAATAGGAAAATCTAGAGCAAAAAAATAGACCTTCATGATTTGTTGGTTGACCACTCTAAATTGGATTTGTGTTGGATACCAATAGTATGATGGAATTTCTTTGTATTTGCAGCAACTTCTCATTGCACCTGCATCGATTTGAGCATCAAGATGATAAAGTTTATAGCCTCGTATTTTCATGCCAATTTGGATGACTAACCTATCTCCAATTCTACTAATGTCTCTTAATTCAGATTATTCAAATTCTTTTTTTTGAATTCTGAGTTTTATAGATATTCAATTTCATAATTGGGTTCAAGTGGAAGTTCTGCTGATTTAGTCATCATGGTGACAAACTAAGAGTTCAATTCATGAAGAAACTGGATATCTTGCTTAATATTATTGGTTGTTGTGGCTATTAAATTTCTGTTTTCTCTGATCCTATTCTCAACCTGACTAATTTGGTCTTCTAGAGTCCCTCTAAGAGAAGTATAATTAGGAGGTAAATCTTCTCTTTCTTCAACTGGTAAAAGGGCTCTGACAGGAGGAACACTCTTTTGTAATTCATTTATTCTTTTCTTAAGCCTGCTTCTTGGGACAACTAGGTTGGGAGACAATTTATCAGTCTGTTGTTGAAGATGGTTGTTTCCATTTGAAATGTTATATACCAAGAACATTTTACAATCTAATATGAATGCACAATCATTTTTTTCATCAACACTAATATTTACATCTAATCTCTGAAAATGTTGTGTTAAATCTTCATCATCTGAACTGGGACTATATATTGAAAAACATTCTGCTGAAGAATCATAGTCTGAAACTAGTTCCCATTCGGCTAGATTATATGATAAAAAAAACAAGTTAAAAGTTTGACTTGTGTCTTTTTATTTTTGGATGGACATTTGTTAGCCCAATGACTTCTTTGTCCAAATATAAAACATTTGTTTTTATTAGCAGTAGCATGTCTTCTTTTCTTTCTAAAAATATATCTAGATCTTATTTTTTCAAATGATGGCATGAATTGTTTCTTCTTACCTTTCCATTTGGGTTTGAAGCAATTACAATGCTGAGATTTTCGCTGGGGATTTCTTTTCAGAGTTTTGTAACACCCAAATCTATATGTCTCTGAAAACATATCACAAAGATAAGGGCTGAAAGCTAACTTCTTTTTAAGGTTTCTTTTGTTCTTATATGTTGCACATTCATTTCTAAGGATGGTGAGGATATGCTGATGAAGTGTTGCCAACGAAAGAGAATCAATAGAAATATTTTGCTTAGCTAGTGCTTGTGTGACTAGCTCTGGAATTCTTCCTGGCATAGAAGCAATATAATGTTGCAAATATGCTAAATTCTCATGATCTGGAATCTTATAATAAAGCCCTTCATAATGCAATAATACTCAGTGAGTAAGTCAAGATCACACAATCTTTGACTCATGAATAACTGAGCATAACGAGACTCATATGAAGGTATAATTCCAAGGAATTCATGTGATAATGCTAAGAGTATGGCTTCTAAAGGATCGTCTATGTTCAATATGTCAATCTGTTTAGATTTATCTAGATGTTCCCACCATAGTCAAGCATTTCATGTTAATGTCCAAGTGATTTGGATCACTACATCTTTCCAAGGATGTTTGGTTTCAACTTTTTCCTGTGATGCCCAAGTGTTAATCCTTTGGAGGAGAATCAGTGTTTGATCTCTATTTAAACAATCAAAGTTTATAAATAGAGCATTTCCAATACTTTGAAAATATTTTGGATCTTGTTTTTCATCAGTCTCTCCCAGATGTTGTGTCCATCTAGTGAAATGATTGGATTCATTCGGGGATGATACATCTCCTTCTGCAAACTTGACAATTTTATTTGAAAATTGAAAAGACTCTTCTCTTTTTGAATTAGAAGATCCTTCACCTAATTCTTTGTGGAAGTTTCTTTTCCTATGATATCCATAATCAAACTAGATAATTTATCACTTACTAGTGTAAATTTCTCTCTAGCTAAATCTGATCCCTTCTTGATTTTTCCTATTGTTTCTTCTTCTTCTTTCATAATTGCCTTAAGAAACAATTAATCAGATTTATGTCTATGGTAAGTGAATTTTGGTCCTTCTTGCTCTATTGCCTCGAAGTCTGGAGGAGAGTGTGGTCTAGGAGGAGCATTATGAAAAAAAATTACAGCATGGCTAATGGTATCTAATTGTGTCGATATTTCAGTTAATTTCTTATGATATCCATCTTGTAAACTATTTTTTGCCTGATGCAACCTTTTGATATGCTCTTTTAATTCAGGAACATCTTTAGCAATATCATCTAGGTTTTGAGAGAGACAAACTGATTGATAATTTGAATAATTTTTCATCTTGATTTGTTCACCCGACTCTGCGTATGCAGGACTTCTCAAATGAATAAATTGTAGATCTCCTTGCAAAGTTCCATTTTTGAACTTTTGAGTGTTGTTACCTAGATCTAGATGTCTTTTTGGCAAAACTGGTGATGTTCCAGTCTTTTCCCTTGGAAGAATATACATGTTTATGAGAAAAATCTTTTATGTAAATCACATGATAATAACTTTGTCGACACGTTTCGAACCAAACAGTGTGGTTCATCGTCAGGACAAGTTGAAGAATCAGATCTAGGTTGCATGTTAAATAGTTAGAGTAGGACCCTTCAACGATTATATTTGACCAGCTAACGGCTATATTTGACTAGGAATCGGCTAGCAGGACAGGACCAAGGGAAAGGAGAGAAATTTAATTAGAAATTAAAATAAGTTAAAGTTAAAGAATTTAAATAATTATAAAATCAATAGTTAGTTATATTAGTATTAAATCAAAAGGTATATATTTATTATTATTATTATATTATTATATTATTATTATTATTATTATTATTATTATTATTAATATATAATCCTCTTGTTATAAATAAATTTAAGTTTAATATAATAAGAATCTATGATTTAATTTTATTTAATTGTTAATTTATTTATTAATTTGTTAAAAATAATAATAATAATAATAATAAATTAATAATAATAATAATAATATGTATATCCTAATGTTAGAATTGTTATTTTAAAGTTTAATATAATAAGAATTATCTAGCTGGGAATATGGGGGACACTATGGACTTCGAAGAACTTGATTTTTCTGAGGAGCCCTTTCCAGACTGTGTCATATTTGGGAACCCCAGTTTCTCCTTGCCGGCATCTGGCCCTATTTCCTCGTCTAAACCTGTTTCGCCCATAACGTCGTCAGTGGTCTCATTCTCTGGGCACTGTTCTGCGCCCCTTCACACCGGTTCGCTCTCAATTGATACATCGGATTTGGATTGTCCCCCTCTTTCTCTAGGTACCCTCCACATTCTCACTATGGATACTCCTCCATCGCCTTCTTTCGATCCTCACTCACCAGTTTCAACATTTTTCTCCACGCCTCTTCCAAAAAACCCTCCTTCAGTAGCTCCTCACACCCTCCCCTCCACTCATCGTCTTTCAGGCTATTTTGAGACCCCTGCGGTCAAGGTAAAACCTGCCAAATAGGTTCCTTTGGAAGGAGTCCATGATCCATTGGTGGACAATCCATCAGCACCTCGCACGGGCAAGAGGAAGACCAAGTGCATGAAAGCCACCTCCAAGGACATCTCCATCAGATTCGATGAGACCTCTGCAATTGGGGAGGCGACCTACATGGCTAGTACGGTACTTGTTGGGAATGTTCGTGGTAGAGCATACACTGGCAAAAGACTCACCCTATGGGTCAAGGAGATTTGGGGTGGATTACTGAAGGAATTGCCTGAGGTATAGATCCTTCCAAGGGGGTGATTCTCCCTACATTTTGTAAAGGAAAACTACACAGATTTGGTTCTTGCTAGGTACTACCACATAGAAATGGCTCTAGCTCCACTTAAGCGATGGAGCCCTTTGTTTGACCCTGAGCAAGAGCATATTGGGGCCGGACAGCTCTGGGTATGTTTGTCGGGGCTTCCATTACAGTACTGGTGCAAGGAAGTCTCTATTAGAATTGGAAATTCTGTCGGCACATATTTGGATCATGACCGTACATTTGTGGAATCGAAGAATCAAACCCTCACCCGTATTCTGGTCTATTTGGACACCCGCAAATGACTGAAGGAGAAGATAACATTACACTGGGGAAAGTACATTAGGGTCTAGATTCTGGACTACGAGGGGGTTCCGTTTTATTTCCGGTGATGTCATAAATTGGGGCATATCTTCAAAGATTTCCCTCTTTTCAGAAAATCAGAGAATACCCCAAAGGCTACACCGGCTCCATCCAGGATCGACTCACTGGTCATTATGCTCTCTCCTGCTCTGGGGCCTACTCCCTCGATAAGCTCTCCTCTTCATAAGGCGGTGGAGGCAGTGCACAGATCGATCTCGCCGCCACTCACCAGGGTTCGAGCTGCTACTGAAACCGCAAAAGCTTTCAGTACTCCTTTGACCTCATCTTCCACTAATCTTGATTTTTGTTCATTTGTTGTTTCATCATCAGTTTACACATCCATGGCACACTACACTATGTCGACTCCTCCGCTTATTGCCACTACTGCCCCCTCTCTACACTCACTCTCTATTTCTTCCTCCTTTCCATCAACCTCCAGGGTTTCACCTTCTCATCATTACTATTTGCGTTCCTAAACCCTAGCTAATGGCACCTCGGCTAGACAAGTTGGGCTAGATCTCACCCTTAATGCTTCGGGTCCTTTGACATCTCGGGGGAGGAAATCAGATCTATATAAAGAAATAAAGCGTGATGGGGCCGAGGTTATTTCTGGTCGTCAATCCACTCTTGATGGGGTACTTAGAGCTTTGAACACCCCATGTCGAGGTCCCCCATGAAGTGTCTATCCTTTAATTATAGAGGCATGGCTAGTGCCTCCAAGAAACTAGCCCTTAGGAGACTTTTTCAGGTTGAGACGATTGATATCATACTGCTTCAAGAAACCCTTGGTCTGGCTAATCACATTACTAGCACCCTGCAACCTCTTTCCCCAGGTTGGACCTTTTTGGCTTTGGATGCTGTGGGGAGATCTGGAGGACTGGCCATTAGATACAACCCCCGAAGCATCAGGGTTGAAGCATCATGGGGAGGTCTTGGGTTCTTGGGCATTGATTTATTCTTGGTTGAACTTGGATATAACCTTCGGTTTGTTAATGTATATGGACACTATCATCAGAGGGAACATTTCTGGGAACATCTATTAACCCTCTCAATCCTTTCTCCTGACAACATTAACATTGGAGGAGACCTTAATTTTTCCCTGGGTTTCTGTGAATCTTGGGGGACTATGGCACAAGTGGATTCTATCTCGGGGTACATGACAAACCTTTTGGAGCAGTCCAATTTCATTGATGTTCCCATGCATAAACCCCTTCCCACTTGGAGAAATAGAAGGGTGGGTGATGCGGCTCTGGCAAGAAGACTAGATAGATTTCTAATGAAAGGTCCCCTTCTATAGCTTCTACACCATTACAAACACTGGGTTGGCACAGGGGGCATATCAAATCACTCCCCAATATATTTGGAGATTATGGGCCCTCACCATAAACCAAAAGCTCCCTTTAAGTTCAACCATGTTTGGTTACAGGATCATGCCTACATCAGTTTGGTCACGAACTTTTGGGCTGCCAACCCTATTAATGAGTTGAATCCCTGGCAAGAGGATTTTGTCAAAATCTATCCAATCTCAAGCATCTCTCTATTAACTGGGCTAGAGAGAAAAATATGAGGGAGAACTCGCTTCTAGTCCATATTGAATCTGAGCTAAGCTCTCTACTTGATGAAAGAAGTTTGGGGTTTATATCTGTTAAAGACAAGTCACACTTGGTTGAGTTGGAGAACCAGAAGGCACACATTTTGAAGGAGAGAGAGGAATCCATGAGACTGAGGAGTAGAGCCATATTGCTGAAAGCTGGGGATGATAACACTAGATTCTTTCAAAATTATGCTAAGGGAAGAAAGGTATCTAATACCATTTGCAATCTTCCCCTACCTGAGGGAGGTATAGCTGATTCATTTAACAAGTTCTCCCATCTTGGCTCTACACACTTTCAGAATCTATATAAAAACCCCCCTGGTTCAAATCTTGCTGACATCATCAATGTGGCTGGACATTTCCCAAGATTTGTCAATGAGGAAAAGGCAAATGAGCTATTTGTACTAATAACTACCGGTGAACTGGAAAGCATGCTTAAATGGTTCAAGAAGGACAAGAGCCCGAGCCTGGACAGTTGGACCATAGAATTCTATCTTGCCTTCTATGAACTTTTGGGACAGGACCTGTTAAAAGTTGTGAAAGAGTGCAGATTATCTGGATCTATGTACAATGCCATCAATTCAAACTTCATTTCCCTCATTCCAAAATCTGACACTCCCTCCTCATTTGATGATTATAGGCCCATATCTTTGTGCAAATGCTTTTAGAAAATCATATCAAAGATTATAGCCAATAGACTCAGGCCTATTCTCTCCCATCATATTGCCCCACAACAATTTGCCTTTCTTGAACACAGGTAAAATCATGAAGCCATTGGTTCACCACAAGAAGCTATTCATTCTATCTGGACCAGGAATCATAAGGGCATCATTCTCAAGATAGATATAGCTAAAGCTTTTGATCGTGTTAGTTGGCTATACATTAAGATGCTTCTTATCCATTTGGGTTTCCCTCGTCACTTCATTAATTAGATTATGGCCTGCATTACTACCCCCTCCTTCAGTGTCCTCATCAATGGCTCTGCTTCTCACTTCTTCCATTTTGAGAGGGGGCTTAGGTAAGGATGCCCACTCTCTCCCCTCTTCTTCCTGATTGTAATGGAGGGACTTAGTCGCTTGATTACATCAGCAAAGAGGGATGGTGACCTCCGTGGTCTTAAGATTTCTAATGATTGTTTCCTCACTCACCTCCTTTTTGTAGATGATGTTCTTATATTCCTTGATGTCAGTATCCGGGACTCCCATACTTTCTCCAAAATCATCCTTATATTTTCATTTGCTTCCAGGATGTTAGCCAATCAATCAAAATCTACCATCACCTTTTCTCGAACCTCCATCCATGAATCCCAATTTGCTCATCAACTCTTTCAATACCGTATCCATCCACTAGATAGGGTCTCAAATACTTGGGATTTTGGATAAAGCCCACTGGACAGAAGATTGTTGATTGGGTCTGGCTAATCACAAAATTGGAAAAAAGGCTATCCATCTGGAGCCACATATATCTATCCAGGGCTGGCAGACTCATCCTTATCAAATTTGTTCTGGAGGTTACGCCAGTCTTCTGGATGGCACTTGCTTGGATTCCTAGGGAATATATTAGCACGTATGCAACAACTTTGCAACAGATATCTTTCGAACGAGAATCAGGACAAAAGAATTTTTGCATGGGTGAGTTGGAAGAAGATTGCATCCCTAAACATTCGGGTGGTTGGGGTCTAAAAGATCTCCCATTATTTGCACAAGCCCTTGCTGCTACAATGGGATGGACGTTGTTGACTGGTCATAACCTTTGGACATCTATTTCTTATCATAAGTATATCTGGCCTTAACACATCATGGACTGGGTCCGACTGCCAAGTTGGCCAAAATCAGTCATCTCATCAGTATGGAAGGCTCTTCTACACTCTCTCCCACATATAAGGGACAATCTTGTTTGGCGAATCAATGATGGTACTAAGGTCCGCATTGGTGTAGATCCATGGACTGGTGGAGGAGGTAGACATCATCTTTCCAGAGAACTCATACAACATCTACACTCTCATGAGATCAAGGTGATTGCAAATATAGCAGACCATCAAAACTCCTGTATATTTTCTCAAGCATGGAAATCCGCTTGGTAGCTTGAATTACCTCCGTGTTGGCACCAGGAATGGCAGGAATACATCTCTACTCTATTCGAATCACACATCAGGATAAAGGAAGGTCCAAATGAACTAATACGGTGTCAAGCGGAGAATGGTATCTACTCTCCCAAGTCTAGGTATCTTTCCTTGATATTCACAAAAAATTGGATCAGATTACATCTTAGTTGAAGTATATTTGGAAACTTGCAGCTCCGCCCCAGACCAGATTGTTTTTCTGGGGTATTCTTAGAGACAAAGTGCCTACAGGAGAACACCTCACTCATAGGTCCTTTCAAGGGCCAACCTTGTGCATCTTATGTAAAATCGCATCTGAATCAACTACACATCTCTTTTTAAACTACTCTACCCTGATAACTCTCTGGTGAACCTTATCTTCTACCATTCATTTTTCTTGGCAATGGGCCAGAAATGATCTCAACAACGCTTGGGAAGACTGGGAAAATCAACATAAGGGTACAAAACTACAAAGCCCCCCCTTGATCACCTGCTGGTATGTATGGTTGGCCTGAAATCGATCCATCTTTGATAATAAACCGGTGTGTTGGCCACACATTGTGACAGGCATTGTATCAGCTTATAATGAGATGCCCGTTCCACAGATATCTAGAGTGCGCAGACCACATGCTCCCCCTCCCATTGACAGGAACACACCTTGGGCATTTTTTGATGGCGCTGCCAATCAAAAGGGATGTGGTGGCGGATTTATTCTATATATTAATGAACATCATTTCTACAAAGTGAAGATGGGATTAGGAGCTAGAACTAATAATTTCGTTGAACTCATCACCCGGCGACACCTCTTGCATTTCTCCTTGGGACACCATTGCATTAACTTGAACATATTTGGAGACTCAAAGATCATAATAAATTGGTTCAATAATATTACTACTTGTCACATTCACACACAGTAATTTATTGGATGAAGTTAATATATTCAAGGCTCAATTTAATAACATCACTTGCAATCATATATACAAGGAGCATAACAGTAGCGCTGACCAGTTATCCAAGGAGGTCTCGTTACTACCCAGAGGAGAGTGGATGATCCAGGAGTAGTGGGGGTCAAATGAATACCGCTACTTCCATCGTCCATATATAGATCAGCATTATCACAAGGTAGATAGCCCATGAACACTGGATGTTTTATGACTTTTACTGAAAATTACAAATTTTGATATTGTATATAGTTATATAATCTGGACATATTATGCTAGTTTCTTTTTTAAATGCCTTGCGTGGCATATGTACATGCCTATAACAGAATCCATCAACAGATAATATGGCAGATCACCCTGCATGGTGAATATGAACAGCTCATAAATTTTTGACATATTTTTTAAACAAGTCCTTAGCGACTGAACGATACATCATATGAAAATGCATCTACAATATGTAATTTTTCTATGTTTAATGAAAAATTACGGATTTTTCCAGTGAAAAAAAATAATAAGAATTTACATTTCAATTTTAATTTAATTGTTTATTTAAAAAAATAAATAAATAAAATAAAATAAAATAAATAAATAAGAATAATAAGAATAATAATATCTATCCTATTGTTTAGAATTGTTTATTTTATAAAGTTTAATATAATAAGAATTTATATTTTAATTTTAAATTTAATTGTTTAAATAAAAAAAAAGGCTTAAACTAAAGGCTATTTGAATATTATATAAACTAACCCTCAAAGAGGAACAATGTCCTGACGATGAACCACACTGGTTGGTTCAAAACGCGTTGACAAAGTTATTGTCATGTGATTTATGCCGAGGAATTTTCTCATAAACTTGATATGGATCACAGAAGATTCAATTCAAGAATATACATCTTAAAATCTTTTAGAGGTACAAAAATTTGTATGAAATCTTTGGAATTAGGACGTTGACCTTTATGATCCATAGAAGAATGACCAATTTCTTCATTGGTTAGGGCAAAAATTTTCCTTCGTTCATCTGGTTGTTTATGGAAAAAAAAACAATTTGCAAAAGTGGTAGCACTATGGTATTGCACATGTTTTTGATAAGGAGAAACCAAATCTTCATACTATATGAATGATTCATGGAGGACTCTAGTTGTTTAGGCAATGATATATTTGGATGGAGTCTTACTGAAGGAATGGACTTGCTTCCATCTGTATATTTGAGGTAGAGGATAAATGACGATACTTTTGAGCAATAGGTGTATATTGACTATCCCATTCATTAGGCAAATATACCTATGTGAAACCTAACTGAAGAGGAACAAAGCCCTGACGATGAACCACACTGGTTGGTTCAAAACACGTCGATGAAGAATTTTCTCATAAACTTGATATGGATCACAGAAGCCTCAATTCAAGAATATACATCTTAAAATCTTTGAGAGGTACAAAAATTTGTATGCAATCTTTGGAATCAGGACGTTGACCTTTATGATCCACAAAAGAATGACCAATTTCTTCATTGGTTAGGGCAAAAATTTTCCTTCGTTCTTCTGGTTGTTTATGGCAAAAAAAACAATCTGCAAAAGTGGCAGCACTATGGTATTGCACATGTTTTTGATAAGGAGAACCAAAATTTTCATACTATATGAATTTTTCATGGAGGACTCTAGTTGTTTAGGAAATGATATATTTGGATGGAGTCTTACTAAAGGGATGGACTTGCTTCCATCTGTATATTTGAGGTAGAGGATAAATGACAATACTTTTGAGAAATAGGTGTATACTGACTATCCCATTCATTAGGCAAAGATACCTATGTGAAACCTAACTAGAGAGGGGTAGTATTTCTTGGTCCAACAACAACACCTTCTTTCAAAGCTCTTTTTGTCAATTTTGTATTTATGGCAGGCATAGATGTAGTTACGAATCGCAAACAGACTGAAGTATGTAACTGAGAAATATGAGTGCTTGGGGCCACATCAAAACCATTGAACTGAATATATGTTGGGAGAAACTCGTTTATGTATGGATCAGTGAGAGAGATCTGATATTTGGGAATCACAGATGACCATACAGGTCCATTATTTAATGGACTTTGAAGCCCTCCTATTAATGCATCATTGAAATAATTATGTTTAGAGTCCATAACACAACTTAGGCAGAAGGTGTTAAGGCATGTCCTGACTAATGGATTGATTCCAAATTGAACCATGCCCATATGAACATATTTAAATGCATTTTCTATTCCCCATTCAATTTCTTCTCTACTCAGCAATGGTACTTGATAAACAAATTGTCCTACTGAAATTGGAACATTTACAGAAGTAAATTGAAACATACTTGCAGCTTTAAATTTGAACATAGGAAGTTCATAGGTTTTTTCGACATCTATATTTGGTAGTGGAGAATTTTGCTGAGGGTCAAATTCCTACAAGAATACGCTCTGAATTTTCTGCCAAACTATAATAATTATTAGCCATTAGAAGAACAGAATAACTTATGCACCTTGAAAATTCTTGTCGTGGAATAAAATGATTAATCATAACTCTTCATGCCCTAATAGTGCACTCCACTCCTTCCTCGGCTTCAACGGCGCTCAATAAGAGGGAATTATCATAAATCACGATAACAAGAGATCTCATGAAATTCTTTCCCGAATAACTTTAAGGACAATAATGATCCTTACTTTTGGTGTTTAGTGGGTTCTTTCCATAAAGAATCTCCACCATGTAAAATTTTAAGGACAATAATGATCCTTACTTTTGGTGTTTAGTGGATTTTCTCCATAAATAATCTCCAATGTGTAAAACATTAAGGACAATAATGGTCTGTGTACCAAAGATCCTATATCTTTAGTACAATCACCAAATCTTATCTCGGGAGATATAGTGATTAGATAGGACCAAATCTAGAAATTATAAATATGTATATCATCGAAGAGATCGAGTAAACATGTGAGATCACGATAATAGCACACGGGAACAATAGAAACAAGAGAGCACCAAAATAAGCATAAGAACGCAAGAGCAATGAAATTGTATTCCAAAAACTGCGTCCTCAATCTCTTCGAGGATATACATATTTATAATTTCTACATTCAGTCCTATCTAATCACTCTATCTTCTAAGATAAGATTTGGTGATTGTACTAAAGATTTAGGATCTTTGGTACACAGACCATTATTGTCCTTAAAGTTTTACACAGTGGAGATTCTTTATGGAGAGAACCCACTAAACACCAAAAGTAAGGATCATTATTGTCATTAAAGTTTTACATGGTGGAGATTCTTTATGGAAATAACCCACTAAACACCAAAAGTAAGGATCATTATTGTCCTTAAAGTTATTACACAGTGGAGATTCTCTTACGGAGAGAACCCACTAAACACCGAAAGTAAAATTTCTACAAGAGAAAAGAGATATGCTCTTAATAATATCCTTTCACACTATGGTTGGAGTCATATCCACTTGGAGGAGAATAATCATCTTTTCCCGAAGAGTCTTCATGGAGGGTTGGATGGGCCCCAGGAATAACTTGATCAAGCCAGTTAAGGGTAAATTGGCCAAGACAAGTGTAGAAAGCACTATACATGAAATGATGATCTAGTTGATCAGCTGGAAGATAGGGATATCAAAAAAATTCTATAGCCAAACAGAAATCATTCTGAGCAGTGAGGTTGATTATTGTAACCCGGTGAGATAAACTAAATGCAAAGATGTTGTAAGCCAATGCCCCTTCTTGTAATTCAATTCTGAGAAGATTGATCATAGCTTTTGCAGAAAGATTTTTGATCTCAGAAGTTCTGGGAGAAAACATATAGAACAAAACTTCAAGCTAGGGAATCCAAGATCTGTTTCATTATATATTCACAATACATATAAACATGGATTTCCTTTTCTTTCCGAGAAAACTGGAGTATGACATAATATTCATACCATGTGATAGCAAGGTCATAAATATAAGCAATGTGTAAATTTCCAGAGCCATTCACATGTTATGTATTCAGGAAAGAATTTTGTGAAATCTCTTGTTATCGTGATTTGTGATAAGTCCCTCTTGTTGAGCATCATTGAAGTCGAGGAAGGTGTGGAGTGCGATGTTAGGGCGTGAAGAGTTATGATTAATCAAGTTATTCTGTGACAAGAATTTTCCAGGTGCATAATTTATTATGTTCTTCTAATGGCTAATAATTCTTATATTTTGACAGACAATTCAGAGCGTAAAGCTTCTCAAGAAAAATGTTTGGTTTTCTTGAAATATTTCAATAAGAAAGAATCATATCCTATTTATAATGCAAGAATAGTCTCACAGGAATTTGACCCTCAACCAAATTGGTCACTACCCAATATAAATGTCAAAAAAATCAAT
>APFE031180306.1:0-16742 GCA_000404065.3 Pinus taeda
AATTCACATGCTAAAATTGTTTCAGCGTTGGTGGGTTTGAATTAGTTACAGATAAAAATAGAAGGGTTAAAATAACACATGGCACAATACGTGGCATGTTACAGCGAAAAAAGCCAAAGGGTAAGCTAAGTCTAAAGACATGCGTGGATTGAAGCAATGAATCAAAAATTAAATGTAATAGAAATGGTATGGTGGACACATCAGGGTAAAATTATTGAGGAGGAAAACAGGGCACAATACACAACACGTTACAGCCAAAAATTTCAGGTTGAACGAACAATATACGACGAGTTATACCCAAAAGGGAAAAATCCCATAGGTTAAACAAACAAATAACGCAATACAGAAATCATGTGCAAAAAGAAGCATGGGTTAAACTAATAAAGAAGAGGTTATAGTAGAAAAGCACAGACTAAACTAATACACAACTTCTTAAACCCAAATACACAGCTAGGAGAAGTGATTCAAAAAGCGAGTGATGCTTGGATTCCAACGGGATAAATTGGTGAAGCAATGACGGATAAATTATATCTAATAAAAATTATTGAGGAGGCCCATTGAAGCAATGAGGAAAAATTAAACATAATATAAATTATTAATGAGGAAGCAGAGCCTTAAATTCAATAGAAATGGCTAAAGAACTATGTTTAAACAAATCAAAAGGAGAGATATAGGACCATCTCTATATACCTTGAATTAGGATTCCGATTTCACGTCTTCAGCGAGCTAATTAGGAGGCTTTGAACAATAGCAATGTCAACCACCTGTTTCCTTATTTTTTTCATTCATTTCCCTGCAACGTTAGCCCTTCATTCATTCCAATAATTTACAATGCACCAAACAAAAATACAAGGTTAATACAAGGTTATGAAATGGAATTAGTTATTGTAGCAGAGCAGAGATGAACAGAAACACTGAAATTAAATAGAATTTGATCCATACCATTTTTGGGAGATAATTTGATCTAATAATTTGTTAAACAACCCAACTCCCCTTCCCTGTGCTTTTCTTATCAGCCTCCTCTATCCCACACAACCATGACAGACTCAAACAAAAACTCGACACAGATAGACCTAGACTCTAACCATAGAGACATACAAACACACAAGCATAACGAGACTCGATATGGACAAAGGAGGAAGATGCTCAAAAAACGTGAAAATGTGTGAGCCCAAGTATTAACAAAGTTTTACAATGAAGGGCAAGGTCTTTGATCTTGATAGGAATTAGTGTAGCCATGTAAATAGAATGGCTAGTAAACCATCAAAACCCTTATCTCATGAGGTATGTCACATTACCATGACGACTAAAAAAATCGTGAAGATCTCAATACTCATAATTAAATCTAATTCATTCTCTATTTGATGGGTGGAATACAGATCTCAAAACTCTACCCACGATGAAAATTACTTATGAAGTTGATAGGTTAGAGATTGTCAATAATGCCAAAGCTAAATTCAAGACAAGGAATTCCTATGAATAATCAAAGGTTGATGTTCACTAGACAGGATCTCGAAGATGGTGGAAGTGTAGTTGATTATAATATTCGAAAGAATGTACCATTTTTCTTACCCTTTTGCTTGTCCTTCATCTCCCAAGTAATATGTAGTTTTTTGTGAAGCAGTTGACTTGTAAAACTATTATAGTTGATGTTAAGCATGTGAATACTGTTAAAATTCAAGACAAGGAAGGAATTCCCCTGTATTAGCAAAGGTTGATCTTCATTGGGATAAGAAACCATAGGATAAGAATTTTAAAGGTTTGGTATAAAGGAATTGACTCTCCCCCTAGTTCTTTCTCTATGTGTTGGTATGCAAATGAATCACTTGATGATAATAAGGAACATATTTTAAATAAGGATGGAATTCCTCCATATCAGTATAGGTTGATCTTTCTTGAGAAGGGAAACTCCTATAGGTTGATTTCCGAGAGAAGAATAATCATCTTATTAATGCATGTGATGTAGAATTTGGTTCATATTATTTCCATTTTTGTTTTATACCTATTTTAAGAGGTCAATAATTATCGCTGCAACTATTCAATTTGGTTTATTGATCCTTTTCCTTGTCCATTTAAAATATTTTCTCATATGAATCAATTATTTTTGTTTGCTTGTATCTCCACCTATATACTCATTATATGGATTTGTCTAGTTGTTGTAATTCTTTGGAGCCTTTTCGTGCTTTCGTGTCTTCCATAAATGTTTTCTATCTATTATTGGAATAGGATTGTTGTCCATTTTACTTATCTAGGAAATAAACTCAGTAGGTGCTTTTAGAAATGTAATTCAATATTTTCTATGAAACCTAATGTAGTTGAATTTGAGACTTAGTGGCATAGGAGGCACTTGGGTGGCTAGAATTTTTTTTAACCAATTTGTGTCAACTACAAGTCTATACATTTTCCTGTGAATTATTATTTACGACTTACATTTTTCAACTATCATTAATCTTCCTTTTTTACAGTTACCCGAATGAGAAACATTTTCCTTTGCTTAATTTCCCAACAATATGTGCACACAGTAGAAGGCTTGAATTTTTTTTTAGTAGGCAAGCTTTCAGTTCTTTCCCTCTTTTGCGTGACTACTATTCTCAGTGTCCTAGTTTGATATGGCTTCTTGAAACTTGTGTTTTTTTTCCTACAAACATTTTGATTTGATAACATAAATATGATTTATAGCTTTCTCAGACTATGTATTTCACCATCAAAATTGCAAGTCCTTAAATTAAAATCATATTGATTTAGCCTTATTACATTTTCCTATTTAGGAGCCATGAAAGCCACTATGATTTGGCTCTAGGATTTGATGTTAAGGAAATGAAATAAGTTGGTTATAGGAAGATTGTCTTCTTCAGTATATCTTGTGGATCTGATATGATTTTGGTAATGGTGAGTTCTGTGTATGCGTAAGTGTTGGATGGTGTTGAATATGTCTTGTTTGTTAGTATTTCCCCCATTTTTTGGGGATTCATTTATTTAAAATGCTAGGTAGAGTCCACAATTTTTAATGAAAATGAACAACTAAGCTACAATACTAGCTTGAGGCAACATCTTTCAATAATTAATGACTTTCCTTATAAAAAATCATGATAAAAAAATTATCTTCAGGTGACATCTTTAAATAACTACTAATTTCCCTTATTAAAAATCATGGTAACAAATATCGTTATGGACAATGCTCTTAGGTTGATACTCTACAAGATTGAGGCATGATATGTTAAAAATAATTCCAAAACTTTTACTATGTAGATAGAGTATAATGTTTAATAATTTCACAAAATTTTCTAGATAATGTTATAAGCTCGTTGAACTTTCATCTCCGACTGTTGATTACTTGTAACAAAAATTTATATGCAATGAATACAAATTTCCCTTACATGGCAACTTGGAATAATTCTTGTGGAATTTTATTATGTTGTCATCTTCAATTGTTAATGTCTTGCATTGAGGCATAATGATAAAATTTTCTCTGGTTTTGTCTCGACATGAATTTCATGCTTGGTATAGCCTTTGCATTTTATTTATTTAATAATTTCACCATCCAATTTGAGAGTGAATTGAAGAGAATCTATTCTAATTTGTTATAATTACTTATCCTTACAAGGTATTTGTGTTGTCTTCATAATGAGTTCTTAGGATTCATCTTACTTGCATCCTTTCTTTTCTTCTTTTAGGTAATTTTTTATTTTTTAGTTGTTTCCTTTGCAAGCCTATTCTTTGTCTTGAAAACACAAACAAAATAGTTTTTCTCTAAAAAGTACAAGAAAAGATGACATGTTTAACCCTTCAATTATGTCCGATGGGAAATTCAAAACAAGAAAAAGTAATTAAAAAACCAAACTAAAAACAAGAAAACCTTACCATGTCTTACCTAGTGGTACTTATTTCAATTTTTAGTTGTTTGAAATAGTCCAAAGAGTAGGAATTTTTAGTAAAATATCCCTAGATTATTTTCATGAAAATTTTACAATACATCAAATGGTTATAGGTTTAGCACTTTGGCTATGCATGGCAGAAAATTCAAGCCTAAGAAAAACTAGGAAAAAGAGATATCTTAGTATGCCTTACTCGATGGTACCAATTTCAATTTTCATTGTGTTTTAAATAGCCTTGAGGAGAAGGAGTTTTTAGTAAAATATCCTTCAATTAGTTTCCATGAACTTAATATCTTTTCGAATCTTGTAGATTGTCACACCCTTTTTCTTAATTTACCCTCAAAGATGGTATTGGAACTAAAGTTTATTCATAGTTCTAGGGAAAGAAAAGGAAAAGTTATCTCTTACTCATCTCAGTTTCCTTATTGCAAAAATTGTGTGACTTTCATATACCCATTTTTTTTAGGTTACATTTGTTTCTTATCATTATTTTCTAATCACTAGATATTTGTGAAGACATTTTCTAAACGAGTTATTGAATTAATTCACTAGAAATACTAAAACTCTAAATGTAGTGAGTTCTAGCATGAACGGCAATGGGAAAGCCAAGATTCAACACTAGAATTTGTTGGCAAGCAATTGGAGGGTGGGTGGGCTTTATTTGATTAAATATAAAAAATGATTCTATGCCTCATTTGATACCTCGTCTTACAGTGGGATAGACATATTTATTGAGATTTTGAGTCGCAAAACCATAATTTTGAGGTTGATAGCTTAGACACCATTGACAATGTCAAGTAAAATATTCGACATGAGCGCATGCATATTTCTGAGTGATGTTTAATATTTCTAGCAATCAACTAGAGGATGGTTGTCACTTAGGTGATTATAACATCTAAAATGAATCAAGTCTTCTGTTGGTTATGTGTTTGAGAGATAAAATCCATATCTTGGTCAAAACTATAAGTAGGAAGAAAATTACTCTTGAGATTGAGAGGTTAGATACCATTAACAAAGTTGAGGCCAAAGTTCAACATAATGAAACCTTTTCTTAAGATGATCAAATATTGATCTTTTTTATAAAGTAGTACATGAAGAGATTCAGTAGTGATCTAACAAGAGTATGGATTATTAATGATGCAATCATGGTTTCGGGCAATATTTGGGATACACAAGTCATTATATTGACTAACATACCTCATGTGAATCTTTTTAATGGGAGCTTATTCAAAATTCTAGTTGGGGTATCTAATTTTGAATTAAAATGAAAAAATAAGCTACATTATTATCCTGAGGCAACATCTTTCAATAATTAATGATTTCCATTATAATTTATAAAAGGTCATGGTAACAAATATCATTGCATACAATGCTATTAGGTTGATACTTTAAAAGATTGAGGAATGATAGATTACAAATAAATTTCAAACATTTTACTATGTAGATAAAGTAAAATGTTTCGTAATTTCACACAATTTGTTGCATAGTGTTATCATTTGGTTCCACTTTTATGTTTGCTCCTTGATTACTTCTAAGAAAAATTTCTATGCCATAACATGGAATCGTTCTTGTGGAATTTTGTTATGTTGTAATATTTAATAGTTAATGTGTCTCATTGAAGAATAATGATAGAATGTTGTTTCTTGTTATCTCAACAACAATTTCACACTTGTTATATCCTTTGTGTTTCATTTTTTAATCATTTCAACATCCGATTTGGCATTGACTTGAAGAGACTAAGTGCCAATTTTTCATAGCTACTTTTACTGATAAGGTATGGTAATCATACAAATCTTTTTGTGTTGTCTTCACATTTAGTTTTTAGCATATTTAGATGCTTCCTTTCTTTTCTTCTTTTAGGTTCTTTTCTATTATTCAGTTGTTTTCCTCACAAGTCTACTCTTTCTTCAAAATGGGAACAAAATTATTTTTCTTATTTCCCGAAAATAGAAGAAATGATTACATGTTTAACCCGTTAGTTATGCCACCTTAGTACATCTTAACTGATGGTACTTATTTTAATTTTTAGTTGTTTGAAATAGCCGAAAGAGTAGGAATTTTTGGTAAAATATCACTAAATTAATTTTTATGAAAATTGTGTAATACAAGAAATGGTTATAGATTTAGCACTTTGGCTATGCATGAAAAAAAATTCAAACCTAAGAGAAACTAAGAAAAAGAGATAATGGTATTAGTAAAATATTCTTGAGTAAGATGTTAGTAAAATAATAGTATTACAATTCAACATATTCACAAATATTTACATATCACCTTGGACATGAAAGACAAGAAGAAGGGTATGTTCTTAAAAATATTATAATCAAATGCTCTCTTATCATCTTCAAAAAAAATTCTAGAATAAATCAATATTCGATGATTTGGAGGAGTTCCTTGTCTTTAATGTTAGCCTAGACATAATTGACAATATTTGAGTTATTAACCTCTCGAATAATTTTCACCCTGATAGAGTTTTGACATATGCAGTCCACCTCTCAAATAGAAAACTGATTTGATTTAGTTATGAGTTTTGAGATATTCGTTCCTCCTGTCAAATAGAAAACCAATTGGATTTAATCATTAGTTTTTAGATCTCCAGCTATAAAAAGGAAATCCAATTGGATTTAATCATTATGGATGTTATAATTAACTAAGTCATGAACATCCTATAGTTGCTTTCTAGCGAATGTTAACCTTTCTTTGGTAGGATTATTCCTAAATTATAACTATCTTGTATCTTTACCATGGTAGTATAAATAGAATCTAAGATATCCACCTCAAGAGTAATGATTTCTTCCAATAAAAGTCTTGAGAAAGATTTGTAATCCACCTCTTATAGTAAGAAACAGATGAAGGATAACTCTTTTGAATATTTTAATTAGTGAGGGATTGTCCATCTTCCAAATTATTTCTAGAAAGTATCAATTATTCTTGGTCAAGAAGAATGCCTTCCTTGTGTTTAATCTTGGCTTTCACATTGTCAATTATCTGAAAACTCTATACCACCAAAGTTACAGTCTGTCTAGCAAATGTCTTCACCAAATATTCAAGTTTCTAATCAATTCCCTCACAAGTGTATTGATTTGATAAGTAATGATACAAAAATGGCATAACCTATACACAAAACGTCTGTGATGACATTAATAGCCTTTGCAATAAAACAACTAAGATAATTAGGACAACTTTTCCTTCTCTCTCCATAAAACAACAAACAAATTTCATTTCAAATACCAAGTTTTGATGTCAAGCCAGAATAAAGGTTTGGTAGTCTACAAACTACCAAAATCCATGCAGATCAAATCTCTAATATGGATGACCATGAGATGTACATGGAAATTTATTCAATAATATTCTACAAAAATATCTTATCCATATGTTCTGTTTCAAACATACTAGGTTCTTTGAAAATCATCTTGATGTTCAAGTAATACTCAAAATATGTCAAGCCAAAATAAAAGTTTCGTAGTCTACAAACTACCAAAATCCATTCAGATCAAATCTCTAATATGGATGACCACGAGATGTACATGGAAATTTATTCAATAATTTTCCACAAAAATATCTTATCCATATGTTCAGTTTCAAACATACTAGATTCTTTGAAAAGCATCTTGATGTTCAAGTAATACTCGAAATATTACAAAATTCAACTATTACCTCCAAAATATTAGTAGATTCACAACTGCTTGCTTTTTATAATTGAGAAGTTCTAGGGGAGGCAGAAGCAGGAGGGGTAGTAGTATGCACAAATTAAAAAGAGTGTTTTCAATATTCTTGGAGCATAGGAAGGGATCAAGACGAATAACTCACATTATGGTTGGGCCTCAAATTGCAAAAAAATTGTTGCAAGATGAAAGTAATTTTGGTAGACAAATCCTAGGTAACAATTAGACTAATAAGAAAGATAAAAATTATGCAACATTTAAATTATCCAAATCTTCATGTAAGGTGAAAAAGTAGGCAGTCGGATTCAATAACAAGTTATCACGTGTTCAAAAGACTTAACTCTTTGGGTAGCAAGATAGACAATCAGGGACTTAACTAGAAGTTTGGAAACATAAGAAGAGGGGAGGACGCAATTTTTTTCCCTCCCCCATGATGAATCGCATTGAAAAATTAGGGGGTTTCCCACCTCCATATCTTTTCTATCATCTTCTCTAGCACAAGGATGCTAGTAATCCTAATGTCAAGCCATCAAAGGAAATTGGTGGGAAATTTGGTGCATTTAAGTAAGTGGATAAGAGGGCAAGTGGATGAAGACACATGCAAGATGTTCATAAAATTGTGAGTAGGTATAGAATGAAGTCTTTCAATGGGATTTTGATTGCAATGTGGAGTAGGATAAGGATATTAGGATATGGGTCGAATATTAATATTGAAAGGATGAGATGGAATTTTACTAGTGCAGGACGTTACCGAAATTTATGTAAGTTGCATGACATCAACGGATTGAGGAATCATCCTACAAGAGTGCAGATTATTAATGATGCAATCATGGTTCTGGGTAGTATTTTGGAGACATAATTCAGTATATCGACTAAAAAACTTGAGCTTAAGCTTTCTCATGGTTTTTTGATTACATCGTGGAGAAGGACAAAGAAAATATGATTTGGAGGGTCTATGAAATCTAAAGGGAAGTGCTGGAATTATAATATATAATGACGGGAAAGGAATATCTATAGACTATGTGGCATCAAGAGATCATGGAGTGATATTATGAGAGGATGGTTTGGTGAGGCTACAATTAAGATGCTGCTTGGTTCTGACATGGCATGTTGCCTTCTTACCATTTCACTATTGAGCTCAGTGGTCCACTTCTACTTTGTAAATTGTTATAGTCCATTCACTATATACTTCCATCTCAATTAGGTAGAGGACAAATAGGGGAGTACTTGGTCGAAAAAAAATGGTATTCCTAAATAGAGAGGTAGGGATCTTAGATTGTTGTGCATTTTGCTGGCATGAGCAAAATGGATGAAGTAACCCTCATGCATAAGACCTCTATTTCCCCAGTGATTATTTCATCATCCAATAGATCTATGGCCTAAGGAATTCAATAATTTGTTATAGGCATAAAATGGAAATCCTAGATGAGTATGCTTAAAAACAAGATCTCAAAATTGAAGACAAGGGGGGGACCTCTACCAAGGTATGCTTGACTAAGCCCGTGACTTGATTGATCAAAATATATAACTATAAGATGAGATGAGAAATGTGCAAGCGGATTTCTATTAAGATCAGCAATGCATCCAAGGGAAAAATTAAAGGTTGATTACCTCACCAGAAAGGCTCAATAGTTTATGGGCTGATTGAGCTTGCCAACAAGATACCAAATTTTTACAAAGACCCTTTAACCAAAATTAGCTTGAGCATGTTAGGATTTGGATTTATGTTAGCCTTAGTTGAAAGTATAAATATTTTCACGGAGTTGAAAGGAAGATATCTGAATCTTGGAAACTGATGCCAACTAGAAATGACTTACCCACAATATGCTTACATCTGCATAATGTATTATGTCCCAGGAATTTTAATTTCACTGCCTAGTCAAACCTTCATAAATAAAGGTTTAAGGCTTCTTAATTAAACATTATGTGAAAAGGTTTCATGTGATTAGCCCAAAGTCTAAACTTTAGTCAACCTTTATAGTATAATCTTATTCAACCCTCATAAACTATGGTTAATTCTATACGCTGTGCATATTAAACAAACCCCATTTCATGGATTCTGACTTTGGTTAAGCTTCAGCTAACCCATAAAATCTTAATCCACATTATTTCTATTATTCCTTGTATAATAGAAATACTTCATAAACACACGTAAGCCTTACCTTTCCACAAATCCATGACCTTGTCACATTTACTGATGTTCACCTTATCGCGTTCAACATCCACCGTTGATTTCACTCCACGAGATAAAAAATTATCGCATGATCTCCATTTTTCCTCCGAAACTCAAACAAATTTAAATTGCATTGATAAACACATCAGGTCTACTTAGAATATTAACCTATAGGCACTTTTCCAAGCGATTTCCATCTGATCTATCAACCCATGGATGGCCCCGATCACTGGAACTCAGCAAAGATTTAACCCCTCTATATAAACTCTCATCTCGTTTGATTTCGAAATTAAGCCCCATGCTTGTTTGTACATGATATGTGTCTGGTCACCCTTTCAACAGACGGTCTGATCCCCTTCGGAGTTCAAATGGATTAGTTTATCATTCATAACTTCATCGGGTCCATTTTGCAATTACTACTTATGGTTTTGAGGTCATGCGAAAACCACTTCCACCTACAAAAACCCCTAATCTTCATCATCCATTGCACTCTCCCTTGTCCGTTGATCTTATAGATCGAATGATTCTTGTGGATCGTCACTTCATTTCTTCATCCTTCCCTTTACTTCACTTTTATGTCATTTCTCAGTGTTCTTCTATGGCTTCAGTTTTCTCCAGGGTTTCTAGTCTTTGGTTGTTTTGCAACACAACTCCCTCTTGGACTTAACTCTGCGTACTCTTAATCATTGTCACTCCTAAAATTCCTTTTGATCATTTAATCGGATTCAATGAGCAAACCACGATCCTTCATACTCCACCTCTTCTCCGTGCTCTAGTCGAACTTCACCTACATACATGTACTATGCATAGTTACACTAATTCATAGAAAATTCATAACTTCATTAATCATTACACACCAAACAATTCAGGAATCAAACTCTCTATATTGATAAATAATTATTTACATAAGAGTCTCTCTCTATCTGGTCTGAGTTTCAAATTAGTGGCCTTTATTTTCCTACCTTCCCATAGGCTTACAATCAAACCTATCTAACTCTCAAACGAATTCCTAGTCAGCTAACCTCTAACTAGCTAACCCCTAACTATGCCTTTTAGGCTTACATTTATACAAAAGGATTCTAAAACCAATTCCTCGTTTTGATCTATAACCTTCTCAACAAAATCGTAAAATCTCTTCCTTATCTCTAAGGATCCTCTCTAGTTCCTCAAATCATGAAACCAATTCCTAATCTATGATTTACAACTGATTCCCAAATCTTTCAGCTATCCTAAATATCTCATGTTCTCCAACATTCGAGAACATTTACAAATATGCATCACAATACTTAATTAATTCCTATTCTCATTACAATCACTTAAAAGCCTAAATAATTTCATTAATTTAACACTTAGGAAACCAATTTCCTTAAAACACAAGACCCCCTATGTCTACTAAAATATAATAATTTTTCTGAGATTAATGCTCCTGCATCAGAAATCAAGAGGGGATAATACTATATTCCTATTGAATGGTTAGAGTGATCAAGCTACGAGGCATACAAAATTCTCATTCAACATAACCTTCAGAAAAGTGATAAGGCTGAGAAGATGACATAAAAAATTCTAAGTAGACTCTAACACTCACCTTGAATTAATAACAATAGGGTATCTCATCTTGAAGAAATTTTAAAAGGAGAAAAATTCATGCAAAAATACCTTACCAAAGCTTATCATGCCTAACTATTTATGATGGTTTCCCCTCTATAAAGAAAGAGTATTGAAACAAGTTCCTTTGACTAACAATTAGTAGTGCATAAAAATAATAGGATCCATTTATGTTGTCGGTGATAGGGTCCATAATAGTTTGAATCATGGCATGAACTGAAAGCATGTTATCATCTGTAAAATGATGATTTTTAACAAGAGTTTTTATGGAGGACGTTAAACCTTTCACGTCAGTTCAGACACCCTTGGCAAAAAAAGAACATGGGTGCCTAATAAGTGTTGAGATGCATTTGAGCCTCTATCTTCACTGACAAAAGTCCAAATTTCGTTAGCCACAAATCCTAAGACCTATAGGAAGGACCGAGGTTTGAATAAGTCAAAAAACCTCACAAAAAGGTCTATTTCCTCTTGAATCCCTTGGTCAGACTCAAATCATCCTAATAATCATCATACTTTTCCCACAATTCTAAGATCAATGGATCTAAACATTGTTACTTTCTAATGAAGTGTTAATATGGCCCTCTTTTAGAACCACAACACCTCAATTTTTGTGCAAAGGCTAAAGCAATGAATTTATTACAAAGATTCAGATCTTTCTTCCTTGCTGCAACATACAAGAATCATCATAACCTACAAATCTACATCCATCCTTTCCCTAAAATGAAAAAATAAAATTCCATAATGCATCATTATGCCTACCAATCTTATGATGGCCTGCAAATCAGCTACTCAAATTCTAAAGCAAACTGTGCCATCATAATCCTTGTGAAAATTTACTTCATATGGGTATACAATTGACCCCGCTATGACCTCCATCCTTACGCTAAAGGAAAAACAAGTAAAAGTTCATAATGTATCATGATACCCCTCAACCCAATGATGGATTGAGAATCCATTACTCAAATGAAAAAAAAAATATATTTTTTTGATCCTTGTGGAAAATCGGTTCAGATGAGTATAAACTTGACCCCATTCTCACACTGTAAAATCCAAGCCTCAAGGGAATCTTACAAATTCCTCAAATATTCCTCCTACGTCAAGGTTCCACACTCAAGGCTCTAAATATCAAGGTTACACATGTTCACAGTTTCATTGGTTGTTGTTCCTGTTCACAGTTCCATACTACACACAGCCCCATTGTCGGACCACAACTACTTGTTGGATTGAAAATAAGTTTTTATTATATCCATTGGTGGTCGGTGTAATCTTATATGTTGGTGAAATTTGTATAAGTGTCATTGACAGAAAGGGGGTCCAGTGTTCAATACTCTCCCGTGCTAACTTTGTTACCAAATGCCAACTTTAACTACCACTCGATCGACAGTTTGTTTTGGATGTTGTACTTTTTTGTTGGCGATGGTTTTGTTCAGTGCGCTAGTTGTTTGGGATAGCTAGTTTGGCCGGTGCAGGTTCAACCTTCACCAACCCTATTTTATATATATATAGCAACCATTGGAAATTGTAATATGTGTCCATACCTATCAGATTTCAAAACCTCCCCCTGCATGATTGTACAATCATCTTTCTCATTGTACATTTCCATGTGAACAATTGAAATCATCAAATTACTATCATCTGAACATTGGTTCGGTGGTTTGTTAACCATCATTTTCGGTGTCAGAAGCCAATGTGGATTCAACTCCCACTAACCCAGTTTTGACTACACAAACAATTACATATTTGGCCTGACACTAAAGAAATTCATCAGAAAATGTAAGTTATCCATTGTCCTAGCATTATGACCACCTCTTGTTGTATAACAGATATGTTCTTAACTGTTTTTAGTTTCCTATGTATTTTCGGGTCATTGTTGTTAGGCTAAATGGCATGGGTTCAACCCTCACCAGCGTGATGTAACTGTCAGGCAGGTTAGCTAAAAAAAATTGAGCTGCTCAGTCATGACCTAATTGATCATTGAATGGGCGCCACGTAGCATGGCTTGACTGGATCACGTGGTCCCCTTCCATTGGTCCAAAAATCATAGTCACCTAAACATGTCACCTCTTTCGTGTATACCATGTCAGATTTCTATCACCTTTCCATGTTAGCACCCGACTATTTTCCCATCACTGTACGGTCTGCCACATCAACACTGAATTGGCCCGCCACATCAGTGCACTATCTACCATAACATCCTACTGACTTCATCTCTTGTCACGTTTCCTTGTCATGTCACCTATACAGACTGACATGTCAATTGTATAGACTACCACGCGACAGTCAAACTTTTACTTTTACTTCTTTCTTTTTGTCCCTAAAAGTTTATCGGGACATAACATTTTCATAAAAGTTTGGGTTGAGGTCTCGTTCACACCAATGGAATTAGGATAACATGCTCTTCAATATGATTATTTTTTTTCAAAAAAAGCATAGACTTTAATTTTTAAGCCATTAGGGATCCAACTGGATCATTGTTAGCTCCAACTAGTCATCAGATTAATTCATTTACATGAGGTTTCAAGCACCTCATCACCCATGCATTCCATCAAATTTCCTCAACATTCGTGTGTTATGAAATACTATATCGACATCTATATAAACTACCTTTATAAAATGTTATACGTCATACATTTAATGGCATCATGTAACTTCAATTAATGTAACCTAAAATTCATTACACATTTCAATCATAGGTACTTACCTCAATCTATGACAAGGAAATTGGGTGTTGGATTGCAACCCTCCACCCAACAACAAATTGGCCTGCATTGTGGCTTTCCTATAGCCAATCACCATTGAGCCTTATTTTTGAGCTTGAGGAGGTCTTCTCTAAGGATTAAATGAATTATGCTAAGTTAGATGGGCTACCTTAGCCTCCACTTGTGTGTTCTTCCATAAAGACGATGGATGGTCTAGTCTCATGTAGTTTACAATTTTCAAAACGTACATTGCATAGTCTCATTCGATCTACAGTCCATGTGCCTGCTCCATTCACCGTTGAACCTTACACACCTCGAATTATCCTATCTCATTTCTCTACACTCAGGCTTTATTTTTCTCATAAAAAACAATCTTCTCCCCTGCATATCTCCTTCTCACTCCCCTCTTTTTATTTTCTCCAATTTAGCTTGTTTGTAACTATAATGGCCAGAACACCCTAGCCTAATAGATCTGTGCCATGGACCTACCTATATTCATTTATTTTTTTTGTGTTCTAGTGGTTTGTTACATTGGGTGGCTAGCTCATCCTAGCATGTTTCCATCCACCAATGTATTTCTCTTTGCATGGACATACCACTATTTATTTATTTATTTATTTATTATGATGTTGCAAAGTAGTGTGCTCTTGTCCTACATCCTTTCTAGTAATTAAATACATTAATTCCCTGTTTTCACAGCTTTCAACTTACATGGTTGTGACAACCATAAGAATCCCAAGCAGTTTACCTTCCTTTTCTATGGAATATGTGTCTCATGATCTCAACTATTTTCTTTTAATCATTAATTACAATATTTAAATTACATGGAGAAGTGGTTTTGAGTTGTGATAGAAACAATATGTAAGATACCCAGGAAGGAGATGAATATCAATGATAGGCATTGCTGTAAATTATGTTATCATCTATTTTTTTTGTCTTACTAGTATTTTACAGACTTTACAGAAGTGTAAGAATAGTAAAAAGTAGTAGAAAAAGTATGGACTGAAGGAAGTAATATCATATGGCCCAATTTTGTAAGACTTTTATTTTGAGCTACATATCCTTCACATGTACTATCTTGTTAGTCTTTAAATCAACATTAAGAAAAAACAATCATGTGAAGAAAATAATAATTGACAAGTGACCACACCTAAAAGCATTAAATGTTTAAACTTTAGTAGGTGGCCCAAAAATTTGGAGTTTATCCAACCAATAAAGAGAATTAAGACTACGATTTGTTATGATGGGGCCTAGGGTAGAAAGTAATATGTCTTGTTGTGTTTAGCGACTTCGGGTAATTTTCCAAACTGTAAACTTGTGAAGTTTTAAAGCCTTTCGATTGTAACCTCAAAATTCATACGTTTGACCAACATTCATTTGAGAGATCAAATGTCAAAGAAGAAATATAACATATATATTCACATTCCTTAGAGCTCAAGCTAATGGGTTGGTAATGAAGCCAAAAGAGAAATAAAATAAACTGAACTTGTGAATGGATTATGCACACATAAAAGAAACAGTGCACATGAATCAAATGTTTAACAGTTGAATTTCTAAGCCGTTGTATTTTGACATAATAATAATACAATAAAAAACCAAGAACAAATTGAGAAGAAGAAGGCATGTAAAGGAAAGAAAAATACACGTGATTCATTCTAAAAGACAAATCAAGGTATCATAAATTTTTAGACTTCCAAGAATTATCTATAAGGTAATACAAGTTTCAATAAATTCTCATAATTTCACGAGATAACACAAGTTATTTTTATTTTTTAAATTAGTGATATATACAAAAAAAAATTACAACAATGGTTTATGATTAAAAAAAATTACTTTCAGTCGATAGGATTTATTGGCATATACCATGCAATGGGATTTTGAAAGTTCGATGATGACCTACTTACTAGCACAACTATATAATTAAATGGTATGTAAATGTAAGGAAAGTTCTATGTTTTATAATTGTTATCCCATTGCAAATACGGACATCACCCACCCATCCATGCTAGGGACATCCACCAAGAGCCCACGCTTTTCCCAAACCATCGAAATCCTACATGCTCCACCAACCTTAGCCTAATTATTCGCAACAAAAAGAAAGGGTCTGCCCCCAGATTTCACTAGCCTAATTTTAGAGCTCTCGTTTCCACCCATAAAAATTGAAACAATTCTCTCGAAAACAGAACTTCCAAATTGAAACTACTCTATTAGAGGCAATGAATTTACACGGTAAAAAGGGAATTTTGAGTTTTACCAATCGAGGAATTAGATCCACATATGAGGGAGGATAAGCTCTAGGGATAAGTGATCACTATTACAAAATGAGAGATTAGTGACTATGCGACTAAAAAAGCTAGTCACCACAATTATTTCAAGTGAATTACCACTAAATTTGAGCAACTTTAACTGAACCAACTAAAAACAACTAATTTAGTTTAGGGATAAAATATATGACTAGATAATAAGTGACCAACTATTGCTATATTAGCAAATGTTGATCGTCATTGGGATAAGAAACCTTAGGATAGGACATTTAAAGTTTTATTCTAAAGCAATTGACTCTCCCCCTTGTTCTTTTTCTATGTGGTGGTATGCAAAATATTCTTAGTAACCTGAACTTGAGTGTTAGAAATAATCAGGGAAAATTTTAAGAACCCCCCCTAAATTTATAAATATAATAAATGGGCGAATCTCCATGGTATATAGGAAAAATGGAAGGAGATTTTAT
>APFE031180314.1:1807-13065 GCA_000404065.3 Pinus taeda
GTGATGATTGATGCTATGTGATTCGTTCTCCACATTTCACTAGTTTCAATCCCACTTCTTCACCCCTGTGAGCATCACCCGATGCAATGAGTGCTAAGTGAACTATTCAAAAATCATGAGAAATTAGTCAGTTACGACTACCTCTCATGAAAATGGTGATGCAATGAGTGCTAAGTGAACTATTCAAAAATCATGAGAAATTAGTCAGTTACGACTACCTCTCATGAAAATGGTCATACGTTTGAATGACTTACTTAACGCAGTTGAATCCCAAAAATGATATCTAATATAATGCACTGCGTAATCCCCCATTACTTAAAAAGAAGAGTAGATCTAATGTCTCTTCTTTATTGGTAGTTGAAATTCATACTTTAAGCCAGTAGAGATAGAGAGAAGGTAACTAGACCTAGTTTAACTAGTTGGAACCACCATTCCAAACGGAAAAGGAGTTTCTTTAAGTTCTCGACCAGGTGGTCTCCCTTATAATTTTAAGGCATACATTTCGAGCCTACAACAAAATCACATATGAACCAATACATTTACACAAGAAATACCAAGGAGAAGGATATTTTATTTATCAACTCACAAGACAACTAGGTCTGGGAATTCCACGAATCACCCAACCATAGATTAGAATGAACCAAATCTTTCTTTCATCCAATCACCCTCGTTCCATATTCCAAGCATGAACATGGGTCTCACAATAAAACCAACTAGGGCTTCCCGAGGACAAACCACCTCAACCCTAATCAATAGAACCAAACTTTACCACAATCCCCACAGGATCACTAGGTCCTAAACAAGCATGTATGCCTATGAATCTCTCCACCCAAACCATGAGGGATTTTTTCATCTCAACCTCTTGGTTTTACCATGTATCCGACCATTACCGGTCAAGGTATTCCTAAGCCTACAAGGTATCCACCCTTTGGGCTTTACTATGTATCCCGCCATTACCAGTCAAGGGATTCCTAGGCCCAATCAAGGGTGTTCACCATTGAGATTTACCATGTATCCCACCATTCACTAGTCAAGGGATTCTTAGGCTCAATCAAGGTGTTCACAACTAGGATTTACCATGTATCCCATCTCGGGATTCTTATTCCTTGTGAGTAATCCTGAGACCACCCCACTTAGCTGCGAATCCATACTGCAATATAAATCAACCAAATGCAAGAGAACACACCACACCATGGCTACCAAGAGATGGCAAGGTAAGGCTGAAGAAAAATGTCACACCTCGAAAAACCCATGCTAATGACAATGAGAGAGCCAAGAACACACATGTATGTACCATGCATGCCACATCTTGCAATGAAATCACACATGCAAATCAATGCGAGTACTATTGTTGTAGCTGCTTGATCCTGGTATTTCTTGCTTGATCTTTGCTTCCCTTTTCCTTCTTTTTCCTTCCTTTTATTTCCTTGATCAAATGCTAGAGTGCTCCAAGAATGCTCTAAGTTTCCAAGAGTGTGTAAGAGAGAGTAGAGAGATAGAGAGCTCAAAAACTGAACTAACAAAAATGTACCAACTGATCCTCAGAAGCCTTTTTATCAACGAGGCCTCTATTTTCTTCATTTTCCATTATTTTTTCTTCATTTTCCTCCTTGTATGAAACCTGTGACATTTCACCTTCATTTTCTCCTAATTTCCATTATTTTCATATATAAAATTCCAATTAATGCCTCATGTCTTTCCAAATCCTTTTCCATTGCCTTTACTAATTTCCTTATCCATAGTAAACCAAATGAACACACACATTAGTATTTTTTGCCCAAAATTCAACTTGGAATACATGTCCCATGACCTTGGTTATTATTTTGCCTTTTTAAACTTTTATTACATGGAATTTTGTCCAGGGTCGTTTCACACGACACTCCGGTCCTGGTCTCCTGAAAATGCCTTCTCCTCGCACATATTACGTCTCTGGGGTGGGGACCACTATGACACGTCATCCCGACACCAACACCCCTATGCTCCTATATCATGCATCTCTTGAGCTTCCGAAGGTGACCCTCCGAGACATGTGGGTTAGTGGGCCACACCCCGCATGACCCTCACTCCCGATTGGTGTACAATTGTGGCACTGCCACGACATCCCATGCTGAATCACCCTACTCCCTTCCTTTTTCTCTCTTGCAAAAGCTTCGGGGTTGATCCATTAGGAAAAATTTTCAGGTGGGTCCTTCATGCACCAATCCCATTGCAATCAAGGTTATGTGGAGGCCACCCTGTCTCGACCCCATGTCATCCCATGTTCCACTGCAAGCTCACCTTTTAAAAATTTTGAGATTTTTCATCTTAAGGTTGAGCTATCATGTGGGCTCCATCCTAGTCAATAGGAACACTCTCTACCCCTGAGTTGTGAGCCCATCTAGCCTAGTGCCCATTCATCATTTATGATCCTTTTCAATGCAAGATAAAATTTCAGGATAGAAGATATTCGCCACATATCCCCTCCATTTCCCAATCACGATAAGGCGAAACCTTGACAACCAGTTCATGGCTACCACTACTATGTCTTCCCTTAGACCACTTTCATCAGTTTATCCAATCATGCTATAATATTAAGTTACCCACCCAACTTCAATACAAAACTGATTTTCTCAAAGTTATCCCTTCATCATGGATTTAGTTATGGTTTGGTTGTAGTGGAATTGCAGACATTTGGGTATGCGCCATCATTCTACCATAACCACTATGGATTATAAGCACCCATTGGTGTTATCCCTCCTGAGATTATGCTAGAACCGATCTTCTTGAGTCCATGAGATTTATAAGTTGCCATGAAGGCCACACGAAAATTGGCATTCTTTCAAAGGGGTGGGGAAATCCTCAAGAGGGATCACATATAGACATACGCCTAATGGATAGGTGTATCAGGGATAAATTCTCATCTCTTGAGCATTCCCCACTTAGAGACAAAGAATTTCAGGCACGTTGACATTAGAATTATTTTGGCCACCCTCTACTAAGGACTTGTAGTGAACTCCTGAAGTACCTCCACCTCTCCTAATACACACCAGGAGCACCATGCTTCAAAGAAACCTTGTAAGCAACTCTATGGTGCAATTCATGGGTTTCAAGGGCATTTGGCTATTAGTTGTTACACACTAACCATCCCTTTTGGATGAGATAATCCACCTATAACACCATGGATACTATTAGCCATCCAAACATTAAGTAGCCACATCCTCTTAATCTGAGAGGCTACTCAAAATGCAAACAGGTCCTTTGGACCAAACACAGGTCAATGAGTAATGTCACCCCACACTAGGGCATTTACCTTAGCAGGCTAAAGAGCTTGTTGAAGAGGTAAATCCCCTCTGCGGACAAAGGCAATCCCTACTAGCCCAGACCAGGTCTAGCAACAATCGTCAAATTCTATAGCGCAAGTTCCTAATTGCAAATAAACAGACTAGCGATGAAGGCCTACCTGGATTCCAATGCTATTGTTTTTAGGAGAGGTGGTGCTATCTTTCCTCTGCTCCGGCAGATCACAATCCTCACGATCTTCGTGAATGGACACCTGCACATACAAGAAAAAATACAAACGCAAGCATAAAATCCAGTATACGCAACTATATGTCAGTCAGAAAAGACATAACTCATCATCATCATAAATAATAACAAGAGTAGAACCATAACCAATAGTCGTTCATTAATAATCAATCAAAGGAGAGTACAACCAATGTTCTAACACTGGATTCTCCTTTCGCGGGTTGTCAGCAGAACATGTCTCGCAAAGCCTGTCGGGAATAAGGACAAGCCTCTCTCTTTGGATGTTGGACAATAGTCTCCTTGCTTGGATTTGGCCTTAAGGGAATCAAGAAGGCTCTTGCAGCATGAAGCTCTTGGGAATTTGGGAATTCTAGAACTTTGGAACTCTGGAACTAAAAAAACTAGCTTGCAAAGGAAATGGGCAATCTTCTATAGATGGAGGAAGGGGAGTTGGGATCATAACCAATAATCATGGGATTGGCCATATCATCAAGGAAGCTTCCGTGAGAGGTGGCAAACCACTTCCTCTCTATGGAAATCTGTAGCCAAATCACCCAACTCAAGATAGATAGTAGCCCAGGAATTTGTTAGGACGAAACTTCTGCCATTTATTTTTTTAAAAACACCTCTTAATATGGTTGGCGCGGGTGCGACTTTATGACAGAGTGCCACTTGGCGCACCCTCTTTGGAGGATTTGCCCCATTGGCACGAAGGCTAAACTATGGAACTGCGCTAATGGAAAAAGAGCTATTTTTTGGGTTTTTCAGCAGGAGATGTCTTCAGGGCAAATAAATCTCATGTTCAGAGGAATGCAATGTAAGTGTTTTTAGGCCATGTCACTTCTCATAGGTCTCGGAATGAGTCCTCCAAGATACGGGACAGGGGTAGCAGGGCTGGTGACAAATTGTTGTGTAACAGATGCCCCATAAAGCATGAGGCCCGAGAGAGAGAGAGGGGTGAAATGCTTTACGAGAACATGTCCAACTGAAAACACTACCGCCGGAAAACTTGCATGGAGAAGTACAACCGATATCTCAAATACATGATATGTGTGGTATGGGCACAGCCATCCATAACAGAGTACATAATAATCCAGATCCAAGGTATGGGCGCAACCATCCAGTGAGGATCGATAAATAGACTCAGGCATGGTTGCAGCCATCCAGTGAATGAGTCATGTAACAATCATAGTAATCCACAAAATCGCAGCCTGGATATCAACAAACAAAATCCAGGGTCTTGCGCTCCATCTCGATTCGAACAAAGTACAAGTTCAAGCATGTGAATATATGAGCTGAAGTCGAACATGCAGGAACATCGTCTGATGACCAGCCAATGATGAAAGCTGTTAACAGATGCGAGAGGTACCACCAATAATGACAATGGCCCTCAAGGTACTACAGGTACAATCTACGGTGTGTGAATCAGTGAGCTGGCGTCGAGCACCTGTAGAATCATCCGATCGGAGGCCAATGATGAAAACCTCGCGTCGAATGCGAAGAACCTACCATTGAGGCATGCAGGCTCCAAGGCACTAGAAGGGAGTCTCTAGATCAACTTCCTGGATAATGAGTTGAAGTCGACAGGAAGTGACCTTGACCAAAGGTGGGCCATAGTATTTCCCACATCATCGACGTGGGACAGAGGAAGATAATGTTTTTGTGAATCAGGATTATATGAGTTATCAGAGGGAGGTTGATATTTTACAGAGGTCAACTTCTCTTGAACATATCGGTGGCATGAAAGTGGACTTGGTAGTATTTGACATCAATCGATCAGAGGTCATGGTGACAAGGCAAAGAGTAGATGAGAGGTCAAATAGGATCACCCAAAACCACGGAGGCAAGTGAAAAATGAGATGAGATGTCCGCACCCTGACACGAATGCAGACAAGTGCCATGTTCAAGAGTGACATACTGCCGACACGACAATGATTCTGGTTCCATTTTTCCCACCATTTCTAGTGAGTACCCCAATTATTTTTATTAACAAGCTTGAAGGGGATAGCATATGCCTGTAACATAAGTTCGCCCTTCAGGCGAATCCATCCTAGTACATTTAACGAGCCCTAGGAAGGAGAAACTCGAGTAACGTCATTTCGACTGAATCCAATGTCATCCGATTTTAACGAGTCTGACAAAGGGAGAACTCAACGTCTTTTCATGTTTAGAGAGTTTGAAAAGACAGCAGAAAAGAAAACTCCAGGGGGGTCCTTTTTCATAAAGTTGTGTCTCTCGAGCCCGAAAAAGTATAAAACAATACTCGAAAGAACCGCCCGACCATTACGATCGAGGAGTAATTTTCATGATTAGTGACTTCGACTTGAAAAAGTAAAAAAGTGACCGAAATCACGTCGTTTCGTAACCATTAACGAGTGTGAAACAACAAGGGCCCGACGATCTTTTCATCTTTACACGGTCAGAAAAGAGCTTAAAGGCGACCGCCTCTTATTTACATTTAATGAGTGAAGAGGAATAACTCGGCAATCTTTTCATCTTTAAACGGTTAGAAAAGAGCTGAAAGAAGACCTCCATTTTTATTCTCTTTAACGAGTCAAAAAGGAAAAAACACTCAGCAATATTTTCATATTTTACGAGTCATAAAAGAGCTTAAAGGTGACTCGGGTATGGGTTCATTTTTACACAAGTTTGAACCATAGAGAACTCTGCTTGGATTCGGTTTCATGTTTACACAAGCTTGAAATGAAAAACTATGCTTGTTATAAGTTTGCATGCCCCCAGCATAATGACACAAAATGAGGTACATGCCCCCCAAGCTTCATTGCATTCAACCAAGTGGATGGAATGAAGGTTCACTTTCGAGATCTTAGAAAGACTCGACTTGTATTTTACGAGATATTAACCAAAAGACTCGATTTGGAAAGGGAGTTGTTTCATTTTTTAATGAGGTTGACACAGTAAAAGAACTATCCTCATAACCTTGGTTTCATTTTTTAATGAGCTTGACACAAGATCAGGAACTATGCTTGACTAGACCCAGTTTCATTTTTTAAGGAGCTTGACATAGGAAAGTGAACTATGCTCTGACCAGACCTAGTTTCATTTTTTTTAAGGAGCTTGACATAGGAAAGCAAACTATGCTCCGCACGAACTTCATCATAATGAACAGGAATTCGTTGCTTCCAAGAGTGCCACTCCTGGTGGAAGGACAACATCTTGGAAGTCATGACCCAATGCCCCCAGGACAATATGCACAACGACATCATCACTGGATATAGGCACGAGATAAGTAGCCACGTAGTTGACCTGCGGTGGGGTAGATACAGCCGGTGGATAAAAACTAGGAGGGGATGATGGCAGGCCAGCTACCACAGTAGGACCAAAGAACAAAAGTTGATCAATGGTCACTATCTGTCCTTCATGTGGAAAGCACATTACGCGAAAGAGGGGGGATACGAGTGCCCCCATGGCATAGGTATAATCGTGCCCCAACAGTAGATTAAAATCCAAGGGGCCTAGAACTACCATCACGTCCAGATGGACGGTCTTACCTCCCAAAGTAATAGGGAACTTCGGGAGGATCCCTAATGGTTGACTGGTTCCTCTTTCAAACGCTAACAGATTCTATACGACCAGCACAAGCTGTGGGGAGCCCAAAGCTTTCCAAGTAGTGGAAGGCATAAGACTGATAGATGCACCTTCATCCAAGACAGTGCCAGGTACTGACTTATCATAGGCATGTACTGTAATCCGGAAAGGCACATGGGATGGAAGGCAGAATGTAGTCAAATGACTCCAGTCGAAGGAAACGACTGAACTACTCGGTGGGGGAATCGTATGATTGCCCCCCTGCTCTACAGGAACCAAAGAAGGACTCTCGGGATCAGCTGGGATAGGAGAGTCATTTTTGGACTCTAGAGAATCTGATGAGATGAGAAGAACATGAGCACGATGCTCTTCCGAAACAGAGTGATCAAAGAGTGGGGAACCCAAGTTGATACTCTCGCCAGCCAATGATTGGTTTGGGCCAGGCTTAGCACAGCCAGGTCCGAGAAGAGGAGCCCGGACAAGAGAAGAATCTAAGTCAATCTCTTTGTCAACAGGGAGAGGATCTGGAGAGAGACTCTGATAACCAATGGGAAGTTAGGGTGAGGAAGCTATAAGACTTTCCAAGACAGCGGAAGCTTTATCCATGAGTGGACAAAGGTGAAGGGGATGGTTGCCTTCACATAGTCTACAGGGGATTCGAATCTTCCCTTTCTTCTTACCATTACCAATTGATAGGGTAGCATCGCCATGAGCTTCAGAGGACGATGAGGGACGAGCCGGATCATGAGACCATACTTCTAAGATCCTAGGAATGCCAGGACAATCTGAAGAAGATGGTCATCCTTGCATAATTTACAAGGAAACTTAACCTTCCACGGAAGAGCAGAAGGTGTTCCGACCTGGGATGTACTCGGGGCAGTAGCTGCACTTTTAGCCTCTCGCTTATGAGACTTCTTCTTCTTCTTAGCCACCTGGTTACTTGAATCCAGACTTTCACCAAGCGAAGTAGAAGATGAGGACATAGAAATGGGTGAAGAAGGGGAGAGGTCCACCTTGGAATCAACATGATGTTGTTTGGGTGGAGGAACTGATTGACCAGTAGTTGAGACATTAAGGACCATAGAGGTTGAGAACAACCAAATAGGCAACCCAACAGTTAACCCAGGAAGGGACAACGTTGCCATGTAAGGAGCACCAACATTCCCAAAAGGAGGAAAATGATTAGGATTCCCGTCAGAGGGGATTCCTGAGTTGGTGAACTCTGGAAAAGTTGCCATCAAAAACTGAAAATCGCACTCGGGGCTGAAAAAGAGTCAAGACACACAATCAAACGACCAACAAGCAGAATCTAACGGGGTGTGTGATTGCGGGTGATTTAATTTTTACCACATTGAAATTAAGAAACTTCACCGTTTCATGTTTTAAGAGTCAAGAAACGAATAAAAGGTGACTCTATCACTTTCAGATTTGAAACAAGTGTGAAAGGACAAGCACTTGGTGATCCTTTCAAATTTAGGGAGTCAGAAAAGATCAAATGACTACTCAGGGATACTAGGCAAAGAGGGTGTACCAAATAATCGTGAATTGCAATATACACCTTGGTTTTAGAAATGAAAGAGAAATCAACCAAGGACTTTCCGTACGTGCAGCCAATCTCCCCGAATGTTGTGTCGGTGTATCACGAGTATAGGGAGGCAGACTCGGCTTCCTATGGATAAAGGATGATAACCTAGTGGGGTCTCCCCATATACTCGACGGTAAGTGAGAGCACAATTCCATACTAGACCACTATTGAGTCACAGAAGGAGGAATCACCCAACCTCAAGTGGAAACAAAAGTGACTAGGTTTAACGACGCCGGAGCACGTCTCCAGCCTAGACCTCTAAATATGTTTTGTTAAATTCCAATGCTACCTTAGTGTAAATTGAGTAGATTTTAACATTTATCTTCAATTACGTTTCAGTTTTCAGGCCCTAGCGAGTGTAGTATCTCAAAATCTCCTAAATTCAAGCTATATGCCACAATATATCATTTTATTCGATGAACGCTAACTATAAGAGAGTTGAGAGCTTTCACACAAACAAAATGATTAGAAAACAACCAACGATATCTCTAATGCAGCTAATGGAAATCAAAAATCTTTTCTTCAAAGTCACTAATCACTAATAACAACGAAAAGCTCTAATTCACATTAACTAATGAAAAGAAAAAGATATTTTTTTCAATGTTAAGGGCAAGATGCACTAAACAAACTGAAAAACTAATTAAAAGAGAGAAATTTGAAAAATGATAATAAGAGAGAAAAAACAAGCAAATTTCACTCAATGCAAGCACAATCAGATCCCTAAATTGACAAAGCAGTCCTTCAAAACTGAGAAAAATCCCAAAGACGCAAATGAGCCATGTAATCTAGGCCCAAAGCGAAACAAGGCGGAATTCAAGTGAAAAAGAGGTAAGTCACTCAAACAACGCAATGAAATGATTAACAACCACTAAATGAATGCAGGGGAGCAATCAGAAAGTCGATTGGACCAATAAAATACCAAAAAATCCTAAGGAGGGCTCGACACACAAAGCCATTAGATGCCCTAGGGCTAAAAACAGGGAATCGATAGAAAATGGAAAACAACCAAAGGATGAAGGTTAAAACTAGTCAAACAGGACTCCAACACACTCAAGCAGTCGAGAAAATGTAACCAAAAACAAAGACCAGGCTCAGAAGGCTTAAAATCAAGCAAACCTTAGCAGTCCCCAGGCCTCGTGCGATTGTCAGGTTGAAACTAGCACCTTTTAAGGATTGGCGCGAGTGATATATTGACAACTAGCGCCAATTGGCACAACTGTTACGTGAAAAAACGCGCCAGTCAAGTTTGTTGTTCCAAAATGAAAAATATGCAATCCAAAACTAGACCAACGATAACCAGGCAAACCAGGAAGCAAAAATAGCAAAAGAACCCAGCCCAAAAGGCTGACCAAGCAAGCAAAAATCAAGAAACAACCAAAAAGGCAAGATAAGCTCCCCAGCGGAGTCACCAAATTGTTGAAGAGGTAAATCCCCTCTGCGGATAGAGGCGATCCCTACTAGCCCAAACCAGGTCTAGCAACAATCATCAAATGCTATAGCGCATGTTCCTAATTGCAAATAAACAAACCAGTGATTAAGGCCTACTTGTATTCCAACGCTATTCTTTGTAGGAGAGGTGGTGCTCTCGTTCCTCTGCTTCGGCAGATCACAATCCTCATGATCTCCATGAATGGACACCTGCACATACAAGAAACAATACAAATGCAAGCATAAATCCAATATACGCAACTATATGTCAGTAAAAAAAGACATAACTCATCATCATCATAAATAATAACAAGAGTGGAACCATAACCAATAGTCATTCATTAATAATCAATCAAAGGAGAGTACAACCAATGTTTTGACGTTGGATTCTCCTTTGACGGGTTGTCAGTAGAACATGTCTCGTAAAGCCTGTCAGGAATAAGGACAAGCCTCTCTCTTTGGATCTTGGACAATAGTCTCCTTGCTTGGATTTGGCCTTATGGGAATCAAGAAGGCTCTTGCAGCATGAAGCTCTTGGGAATTTGGGAATTATGGAACTCTGGAACTAAAAAAACTAGCTTGCAAAGGAAATGGGCAAGCTTTTATAGATGGAGGAAGGGGAGTTGGGATCATAACCAATAATTATGGGATTGGCCATATCATCAAGGAAGCTTCCATGAGAGGTGGAAAACCACTTCGTCTCTATGGAAATCCATAGCCAAACCACCCAACTCAAGATAGATAGCAGTCCAGGAATTTGTTACGATGAAATGTCCGCCGTTTATTTTTTTAAAAACACCTCTTAATATGGTTGGTGCGGGTGCGACTTTATGATAGAGTGCCAATTGGCACACACTCTTTGGAGGATTTGCCCCATTGGAGCGAGGGCCGAACTATGGAACCACGCCAATGGAAAAGGAACTATTTTTAGGGTTTTTCAGCAGGAGATGTCTTCAAGGCAAATAAATCTCATGTTCAGAGGAATGCAATGCAAGGTTTTTTAGGCCATGTCACTTCTCATAGGTCCCGGAATGATTCCTCCAAGATACGGGACAGGGGTAGCAGGGACGGTGACAAATTGCTGTGTAACAGAGCCCCTTATGGAAGATCATAGGTTATTAAAGTTAAGAGAGAAGGTAATCCTTGGTAGTAACACATTGCCGTATAGATAGGTTGTAACGAATATATATAT
>APFE031180314.1:13085-32775 GCA_000404065.3 Pinus taeda
TATATATATATCTACCCTTTCAAATAGGCAGTCTCCAATGTAATCACTCCACATTAACAAAAGAGATCTCGTGTCAAGTGTTTCCTTGTCTTAGTCTAGATTCTCATGGATCTTTTCAATTCTTTTATACCTTGTACATTATGTCACCTAATATGTGCAATTAACAACATAAGCATGCATTTCACACAAAACATCTTTTCAATCCAGAAATACAACAAATGTTCATTACATTCATAAGAACTATTTCAATGAAGAAATGTAAACACATATTAATTACAATTGCAGATACGTAATAACACTTATTGTCACAATCTCATCCCACATCTACCCAAGTAACTGACCAACTAGGGTAAATATGTGGCGAGAGGCCACTATAATGGGATTCAACCTCCTAGGTGACCTTAAGGAAGTGGAATCGATGGAAACACACCACACAGACATTCCACATCAACAACATAACTTCCAAGAGCCATCCCAAACGCTCAGGTAGCCAGCCACTGATACCAACTAAATTTTTATACCATTAAATCCCCAAACGCTCCCTTGATCTCAACGGTTGGCTATCTTAGTGGTTGGTATGGCTCCTGGGAGTTCTGTTGCTGATGTGGAAGGTCTGTGTGGTGTGTTTCCGTTGATTCCACTTCCTTAAGGTCACCTAGGAGGTTGAATCCCATTATAGTGGCATCTCATCACATACTTACCCTGGTTGGCTGGTTACTTGGGTAGATGTGGGATGAGGGTGTTCAAAAGTGGTATTAGAGAAAGTTTTGTTCTCTTTGGGTGGTGTCTAGTTTCCATTATTTTTAGGTGATATCAGATGCCATAGAGTGGTATCAGAGCATGGTTTAATCCTTGGACTAGATAGGCAAAATGTGTTTGTCATTCATGCATGTAGGTTGTATATGTGCTTGTTATGTATGCATGGTAGTGGTCATTGTCATAGTTGTGTTGCCATGTAGGAGTTGATGATGTTGTTGTCGAGATGTGTTTGTCATGAATGCATGCCATTTGTAGATGCATTTTTTTATGCATGCCAATGTCTATATGTTGTTTTGCATTCATTGTCATGGTTATAATTATGCATGTATGGTCGATCAAACATGCATTATGAGGCCATCATTATGTTATTGGTATGTTATGACAATAATGAGTTGGTTGAGATAAAGCAGGAAATGCATATCATTAAAGTGAAGTTGCAACATTGGACCTTGAGGAAAGAGCATGTCGTCATACAAGTTTGTATGTTGGGCATGCAGGTATGTAGGTTAAGGATTGTTATATGCATTATGGTAATGTGCATGCCTTTCATTCTATTGATGTTATGGGTAAATACATGATAGATGCTAGTTGATTAGTGTAGTCATATGCACATGTGTTGGATAGTCATGAATGATAGTAACATGTGGTTGTATGCATTGTTATTGTTGTTTTATGTTAGTTAACTTGGTGATATGTTATATGTTGTTGATGAATATGTTATATGTTAACTTGTAGTTAGCTCGCTGATTATGTTATATGTTGTTGATGAGGATCTTATATGTTAACTTATTGTTGTTATATGTTAGTTAACTTGATTATTAGGGTTATTACATTAAGAACTTGATGTTATATTTATCATACTAATTTGGATTGCTTTATGGAAATGGTTAGGGTTATGACATTCAGGTATGAGTTAATATGTTATGATATTATGTCATACTAGTTTAGACTGACTGCGCAGACATGATTATTATGTATGAATGATAATCACTTATGATTTTATGATGTGAACATGTTAGCTGGTGACTATTATGGATATCATGACCTTATTTATGTTTTAGTTGATATGTTGTGGATTTATATCATGCTAATCTAGATTGATTGTGTAAACAAGATAAACTCCCCTGAGATACATTAAGGTATGAGTTTTCTTATGTCGTATATTTGGTGCTTGATTGTTTGATTATGTTGTCTATTTGGTGTTTGAGTGTTTAATTTCTATTATGTCATCTAGTTGATTTATCCAACATGGTACGTTTATAGTTTGTTTGAATGTTTGATTAATTGCATGATATGAGTATGTGTCTATAATATTGCATGAAGAAGTGATATTCTTTTAAGATGGTCGTACTAACACATATGTGTTAAGACAACTGTTATGTACTTAAGTGTAATAGGTGACATTTGTAGAATTATGTCTAATGATTATGAGTTGACTATGGATTATGACATGATTGTTAGCCTTGGTAAATGTTGATTTCAAATGGATAGATATAATTGTCTTGATATTTGGAACATGTGGTTGACATGTGTGAGTAGTTGCAGGGTAATATGCTTGGCATTAATATGACAAGGTAAGGTAATTGGTGTAATGTTATGTTCACTTTCGCACTAACGGTTATGTGTTTATGGCAGTATGATGCATAAATTTATTGCCATGAAATCTTAAAGAAGACTCGGGTTGAGATTTCACTTGGAAGCATTGGAAACCTATGGGGATGGAGTTGTGGTGTTTGTTGCTAGTCTTGTGCTTTTGGTCTTTTGTGATTTGTTGAGCTTGATTTGCAATTTTATTATTATTATTATGTCTGGTGCAAGGTCTTGCCACTTTGTGGTGGTGTCGTGTTGTAATTTGTTTTCATGGTCTTCTTCTTGTTTGTTTCTTGTGCTTTCTTTTTAAGTTTTGAGTCTTGGACATTGGTTGCGAAAGTAGAAAGTTAATGAAGCTTGAGAGAAGCTGAATGAAACCCATCATGTAATATGAGACTCGATGAATATTAGTGCATGTATAAGTGCAACTAAAGGCAAGTGTATGACAATTAGTTGGATTGGTTGGGTCCATTGAGGTAAATGGATGGTGATAGGACAATCATGAGAAAGGTAACAAAAAGTGTGAAGTAAATGGATTTGAGGTTTTAGATGCCTTGGCTATATTGGGAATTGTTGTTCTCAATAATGTGCATGAATAAAGGAATTTCTCTTAACCTTGACCTTGAAATCTAGTAATTATGTTGTGATCATGATTTATTTATGCTAATGTTTATATGCATATATGTATGTATGTACATTGTTATCTAACAGAGTCATTAGGGATCATGATTGTTTATGTTGATGTATATACATAGACATGTATGTATGCATGTTGTTTCCTGACAGGGTCACCATGGATCATTCTTGTGGAGGAATGATTTCTTATTGCAGGTGAATGGCATGATGAGGTTCCTGGTTTATGAGGAATCAAGTGGGAAGAGTAGTCATGACAAATATATGAGGTCTACATCATGTGGATATGAATTGATATTGTATGCTTGCATTATGCCTATGTTTATGTTATGACAAGTAACGCTGAAGGATGCCTCAGCGGAATGAAACAATGTGCTTTGCGACATGCTAGGATAAGCATGTATAAGACACTGGAAGCAAGGTTGCTTGGTAGATACAATGTGGTTTTGGATGTGTGGTACTACTGTTGTGTATATGTTGTATATGTTTTACATGTTTCATTTGTGATGTTGTGCACATGCAGTGTGGTGTATATATAGTGTGTGTACATGTTGTTTATGTATAGGGTGGTACAAATAGTTTTGTGCAAATATTTCATATGTAGTACTGGGCATAGATGGTGCTATGTACATGTTGGATATGTTGTGTTGTGTACATATTGTATTGTGCACATGATGGAAATGCGATGTTGTTTGCATATGGTGTTGTGAGCATGATGGATGTGCGGTGTTGTGTACATATTTTATTTGCAGTGCTATGTACATATGGCATCGTGTGCATGTTGTGCATGTGGTGCTATGTACATATGGTGTTGTGTGTGTGATTGTACATGTGGTGTTGTGTACATGTTGTACATGTGGTGATGTGTACATGTCATGCATGTGGTGTCCTATACATGTGGTGTCGTGTACATGTTGTACCTGTGGTGCTGTGTACATATGGTATTGTGTACACGTTGTACATGTGGTGCAGTGTACATGTAGCATTGTGTACACATTGTGCAGGTGGTACCATGTACATGTGATGTTGTGCACACATTGTGTAGGTGGTGTTGTGTACATGTTTTACATATGGTACCGATGTACCTGTGGTATTGTGTGCATGTCTTACATGTTGCGTTGCGGGCATGTGGTACTATGTATGTGCATTGTGTAGTAGTGGTATCTTGACATGTGTATTTGTTGTGTTGTACTCTTTGTATGTATAAGTATTGTGTTGTACATCAAGAGTAGGTGCATGTATTGTGTGGTTATGTACACCAGATGTAGGCACATGTATTGTGTTGTGTTATACAATGGATGTAGGTGTATGTGTCATGATGTATATTAGGTTTAGGTGCATGTATTGCATGGTTTTTGTATGTCGTGTGTGGTTGTATGCGTGTGATGCACACTATGTGTAGGTGCACATGGTTGAGGAGAAGGCAATAGGTGTTTTTTGGGTGTGGCAACTGATCTAAAGTGCACACAGAATAAGGACAAATGTAGAAGCTAAGAATTGATTAAAGGATAAGTATCAGCATTTTATTTCAGTTTTATTATGCATGTGATTTATGATTCTGGTCTATGATGATTACATGTGATCTATGATTTTGGTTTATGATGGTTACATGTGATTTATGATTTTGATCTATGATGGTTGTGTTTTTAGCTAACCTAATGTGATATGTTTATACATGATGATTTAGTCAAAGATACTAGTTTGACTTATTGTGACAGGAAGCGAACAAAATTGCAAGTATACCTTATTAACAGGCCACCAATGAGATATGATGTGAATTTATTTCAATTATTTTAAATCTAATGGAAATTATGTGCTTCATACATGAAAGCATGGGAAATTCCCAAGTTGGATGGTTGAAACTGACTACAAGAATTAACAACAACAGTGAAAGAAATTGGAATAGGTAGCAATATGATGGTAAAGAATTCAGTAGCAGGGCCATTGTGGGACATTGATACCCAATAGTGTCCATTGATTTCAATGACTATGCAATGAATGGTATGATGGTTTGAGGTAGGGATATGCCTTAGTTTCTGGACCTTCCGATGAGAGGAAACCTTGCCGAGGGATGGAATGCTTGGGATGGGGGTACCAGTGGAACTTGGAAGGTGTCTAATTGCACATAAGGGGGTGACTGAATTTCCCAAGGGACTATGTAGCAGAGAAGGGAAGGTCAGGTATATATTTGTTTTGGTCATTAGAATTTCCATATGGAATCAAATGCACATTGGGGGTATGCCCTGGAACAATGAGTCGGTAAATGTTCACTGAGAGGAAAAGTGGCACAGGATTGTAGCGCTAGACATTCCATGTAGTTTGAATTTGGCAGTGGTTTCTCGACTTCCTGGGAAGGAGGTGAATCCTAGTATTACTTGAGAGTGGAGGTGTCAGCCTAAATATTCCCTTTTTGTAGATGTAGGCATCATATCCTTTTATTTGATGGTTGAGAAAATATGCATATGTGTATACGTGTATATTATTGTAAATAATATATCGAGTTGGATTTATAAAGCTCCATAGGAAGTATGGTTATTTTTTGGTTGAAGAAAATGTGCATGAGTATATCTGGTTGTTATTGTAATTATCGTAATGAGTTGTGTTATAAAGCTCTAGTAAACAATATGGTTTTCATGTTTCAACAATGGTCATTGTAAATACTGCAATGAGCTATGTTATAAAGCTCCATGGGAACTATATTTTGTTTTCAGAAGTCTTGTTGGTTATAGGTGTTATTGAACACTGAGGATGGTGTTCCCCCAAGGGGGAGGGTTCTGTAACAACCCTGGCTAAAAATTCATGTAAAAATATAAATAAGACCATGGTCATGGGACATGTATTCCAAGTTGAATGGTGGGAAAAACATCCTAGTGGGTGTCACTTTGGTTATTATGGCTAAAGGAAATTGGCAAAGGCAATGGCAAAAGCTTTGGAAAGGCATGAGGTATTTATTGGAATTTTCTTTATGAAAATAAAGGAAATTAGGAGAAAAGGAAGGTGAAAGGTCACAGGTTGCATGTGAGGAGGAAAATGAAGGAAAATAATGGAAAATGAAGAAAATAGAGGCCTCATTGATAACACGGCTTCCAAGGATAAGTTGGTAAGATTTTGCTCAAGCTTGGTCAATGTAACCTTTTGTCAGTTCAGTTTTGGAGCTCTCTCATTATTCTCTTTCTCTCTCTCTCTCTATCACTCTTGGACACTTAGAGTTTTCTTGGAGCACATTGGCATTGGATCAAGAAAGGAAAAGAAGGCAAGAGGAATGAAGGAGAAAGCAAAGAAGAGCATGATCAAGTAGCTACAGTAGTATTCTTTGTAGGTATTGATTTGTCTGTGTGATTTCCTTGATAGATTTGGCATGCATGGTATTGCATATGTTTCTTTGCTGTCATGGCATGGGTTTTTCTAGGCGTGAAAATGTTTTTAGCCTAGCCTTGCCATTTTCGAATAACCATGGCATGATGGGGTTCCCATGTTTTGGTTGAGATAGATTTCTGGATGGATTCAAAGCTAAGTGAGGTGGATCTCTAAAAGAAATAACACATGCCCTAGTGATCCTTGAATTGAACTATGGATTATGGTAACTCCATTGGCCTAGTGACCCCTGAACCAGACTGTGGGTTGCAGTAAAGCCAGGTATTATGTGCCTCAATGGGCCTAGGAATCCTCAACCAGCTAATGGTGGTATATATGGTAAAGCCTAGATGTGGGTGCCCTTGACTAGGCCTAGGAATCCTTTCTGGTGAATGGTGGGATATGTGGTAAATCCTAGAGGGTGGAGTCTCAGTTTAGGGCCTAGTGATCTGGTGTGGATTGCGGTAAATCTTAAAGACTATGAGATAGGAAAATTCCCCATGGTGTAGGTGGAGAGATCTGGTGGCATCCATGCTTATTCTCTGGTAGAGATCATGGTAAGGCCTATTATTACATGTTTATTGTTTTTGCCTAGTGATCTGGTGGAGATCATGGAAAAGCCTATATTATATGTTTATTATTTTAGCCTAGTGATTCGATGTGGATTGTGGTAAAGCCTGATTTCTGTTGATGAAAATGAGGTGGTTTATCCTTGTGATTCCCTAGTTGGTTATTTTGGTTTGAGTCCCACATTCATGCTTGGAATATGGCACGAGGGTGATTAGTTGAAGAGATATTTGGCTCATCCAATCTATGGTCAGGTGGAACATGGTAGTCCCATATCGGGTTCGCTTTTTCATTCATTAATAAGAGGTTATTCCCTTGGTATCTTATGTGTAAATGTACTGGTTTATATGTGGATTCTATGGCTGATGTATCCTTGGTATTTCTATTATTATTATGATGGTTATAAGCATGTATTATGACAATGATGATGTATGGTTATCCTCATGTTTTGATTTGTAAATGAATGAATAATGTATCTATGACGTAATAGATGATAATGCAACTAATGATAAAAGGGAACAATGCTTCTTAGCGATTCTCAAATAAGTATGAGAACCCTATGCTCAGATATGTGATTTAAACCTGTAGATTACATATTTGTGACATGTTTGACGAAATGCATGTCATGGATACTAGGGGTCCAGTCTAGTCCCTATTGATGTTTTTAGAATGTATCTTTGTTCCACTATGAAATTTCAATCGTGAAGGTGTCATTGAGTTTTGGGCTGTGACCCGAGATTTGGGCTTGGAAAAGTGGAATAAATTCCAGATTTGCGAGCATAGGTATGAGAAGAAAATTCCCCATATGCATGAATACCCATGTTGTAGGAGCATATGGAGCCTCCTAGATGCACCTTTGTCCATATCAAGGGAGCATCTGAGGGTTTAATGGTCTAACAACTAGGTTTCTCTAAGGCACTCTTTACCTGAGTGATTGGGATGGCTCTTAGGAGTTCTATTGTTGATGTGGAAAGGTATGTGTGGTGTGTTTCTATCGATTCCAGTTCCTTAAGGTACCTTAGGAGGTTTAATCCCATGATAATGGCCTCTCATTGCATATTTACCCTGGTTGGATGGTTACTTGGGTAGATGTGGGATGAGGGTGCTACACTTATCTTGAAATGTTTTGGGAAACTGAGTTGGGCACAACGACTCTCCACCCAACCATAGATAGTTACAGACAAGATCACTTGCTGTTGTCACTCCCGAGCTATATTCCAGAGACTAAGGGGCTTGCTTAAAGGATTGAAGCACCAACTACCATCTGAAATAGGGAATCCAAAGGACCTACTTCCTCCACCCACCAAACACTTACCAGTTAATAGTACATAATGGAATCCAGAGCCTAGCTTCCTCCACCCTCCAGCTACCCAAGGCATCTAATCAATACATACATGGAATCTAGAGGCTTACAACCTCCACCCAAACATAAAGGGAATCCATAGGCTTACCTCCTCCACCCAAACATAAAGGTAATCTAAAGACTTTATTCTCCACCTTAGGACACACATGGAATCTAGAGGCTACCACCTCCACCCAAGAGTGTCAAGGGGATCTAGATAAGAAAGTATTTTCCCTAAACATAGTGTTTCCACCCACTCTAGGGGATCCAGAACCCATTATACAATCACAACAAGAAAGGATTTAGAGGTCCTTCCTCTAGGAATCCATGGACACAATCCTCCACCCACACCATCAAGGGAATCTAGAGAAAGACCATATTCACCCTCTAGCTTTACATGGAATCAAGAGGCATTGTTCCTCATTAAGGAGAGACCATCTTCATGCCATTCATGCCAATATAACTATTGTCACTATCTTCTCTTCTCTTCTGAAAATCCTTGCTCTTCTCTTCTCTTTGGCTCTATTCTCTACTGAATGTTGCTTAAATCAATGAATATGCCTCAATCCCTTGACTAAGTCATACCTTCCATGAGGTCAAACACTTCCCTTTTCCTATACTTTTTAATTTTATCTCCTGTGTAGGGATTGCTTTTCCCCTGTCCTTGTTGCCAACACAATCCATTATCATAAATTTCTTGTCCTTCTTTCCTTGAAATTATTTTACAAGGCAACATGAGTTGTGTACATAAGATTCGACCCCATTTAATTCAACATAACCCCTTTTATTAAGGCACACCAACTAGCCTTTAATGAATGTTATAAAAAACTTTTCTTGCAACATCGAAACCTTGTGTATCCCAAGCATGTAACCTATTCAACTCTAGAATATGTGTCCCTTTGACTTAACCAATTTTAATAGATTTTGTAAAATATTTAAATTTCATTTTCATGAGGAAACTGAGGTTGGCATTGTCACAAGTTCTTACTGCTTCAAGATTAACTCCTTTGTTTGCTACTTGTGGATTATGGGTTTCCTCATTTATGGGAGCGCCTCTTTCCTCATCATCCTCTTCTTTTTCAGATTGTTGCTATGGAAATTTACATCCCTTGGCTTTCTTGACTTATTTATTTATCCTTATATATTTCTTAGCCATAAGACATGATTTTATCAAATGTCCCATTTGTCGACATATTCGACATCTAAATGTCATGTTTTCAAAATCTAAAAACATGGTCCAACACTACTTGTTATGTGTCTAGATAATGTGATTTGGATATCATTTGCTGAGGTCTGCCTCCACACATATTCTGGAAAAAAGTATAGATTCCTTCTTTAGTCCTTTATGTATCTATCTTTATTTCCCAATTACTTCAAGCACTTATGATTCCAAAAATGGAGAGGTAGATAATGCAATCTAACCCATACCGACATTATGGATACCACCGTTGAATTGGCATAAAATGTTGGAAGCCATGGGGTGATAAGAAGTCCCACTTTAACCAAAAAACATGCACCCTCTTGTAAGATAAAATATCTTTCCTCCGATGATTCAAATTTTATGATGAAGAGACCCCTAGAACGTAGATGAATATCACAATTTATTGTCCATGTCGTGAAAATCCACTTAAAAAGATCCACTAGTTTTGGTGACACACTGTTGAATTTGCATATGACTTAGAAGATTGTACGAAGATCATTTGTCTCTGATAGATATACTACCATTTCTAGGACTTGATTCAGTTGTTGCACAATGTAGGGACTTAGAGTATTGAAGGTCTAATCAGTTTTCACTGAAGCATAAAACTTCCCTTTAAGCGCATCTTTGAATGAAGTATATCCAATGGGTTTCTTTGGAATATTTGAAGATCCTTCCCTCATTCTTAGCATAAGTGAAACTTTGGAGTCTTTTCCTACTCCATACTCTCCCAAATGGTATTGATTTTGAAGCACCTGTCCTTCGCATTCCAACATCTGACAATTTGTAGGTATGCCCACCTGAATCCGAATGGTATTCTTTAGATCTTCTTTAAAGTCTCATTCATTGATCCAAAAAATTAATGATTTTACATTTAGATTTTTAATAAAAACCAGAAAATTTTCATTTCTTTGTTATATCACCAAGGGATCTACTAGATATGAGGTATTTTTGAGCAGATCTATAATTGATTGATTCATTTTTGGGCTCGAATAACTCGTCTCTACATTCTTAACCTATGGATCTAGACCCACTTTGTGTAACAAACCCACAACACAAATAATCAATCAATAATGGAAACCTTATATTTTTAAAAACCCTCCTATCACATCACTAGATCTGGTTGAGCTCAACCAAGGCCCAAATCTAGCTAGGAAGAAAGTGAGCAATCTCCAGCAGAACCTGTTGGGTCCCTATAATACTAGTGATTACCCCATTACTATTGTAGTTGTACCCCTTATTAATATTGTTGTGCCCCTATTGCCCCGATATTGTTATTACTGTGCCCCATAGAATCCCTCTATTGTTATTTTTGTGGCTTTATATTATTATTGTTAGGTCGGCTGGGTTATATTGTGACTCCTTAGACTCCTATATATAGAAAGGAGGTTTTGTCATTTGAATCATCCAAGAATTGTTCATTTGTGTAATGTGAAGGAGGTTGCCCCCTCGAAGAGGTTGAATTCTAAGGCGTTGATCTATATTTTCTATCTTTTTGTGAGCTAGTTTCATAACAACTTACCAGGGGGAAGAGAACTTGGATAACATATTTATTGCTAGATTTTCCTTTTAATTCAACTATGGAAACCTTTATGACAAAAAAGTTGGGCCTTGATTTTATATAATGAGTTCATGGAAATGGTGAGTTCAATATTCACTCATCCACTTCTAGGATCCCTTACTCCATGGTAGTTCCATTGTTTGCCAGTGAATCAAAATTTTCATTCAAATTTTTATAAACATGAAAGAATTCTGTTTGCTCAAATCTCAATATGTGCAGTGCAATTCTTTGTAAAATAGAGGCAAGAGTTGAGTTTTGCGATCCTTTAGCTTTCTGCACATGTTGAATCACAATCATAGAGCCTCCAACCACTAGGATTTTGGAAATCTTTTTTCAATTGTTGTTTCCAGTGCCTACGAAGCAGGACGATGATGCCAAATCTTAATTTCCTATTGAGAAACTTGGGTAAAAGCAAGAAGATGAACAAAAGAGGAGAATAGAGGAGGAATTAAAGAAGAGGCGAGAGGAAGAAACTATATAATTATTGGAGGAAAAATGAAAGCTTATGAATCTAAGTAGAGGAGAAGGAATTCCCAGAGGCTCAAGAGAAGGAATTCAACGAGAGGAAGAGGCAAATAAGAGTGAGGAAGACCAAAGTTAGTTGAAGAATAAATCAAAATGAAAGAAGAGGAGGAATAGGGGCAAATTGTAAAAGAAGCAAAAAGAAAGTAAGAAGAGAAGCCATAATTAGAAAAGAGGAAAACAGAAAAAAGATAAAATTAGAGGTTAATTAACAAGGAAGAAATGAAAAATAGAGAACATGAGAGACTATAGTAGAAAGCAATTAAGGAAGAACCAAGTGCTCGATATATCATAGGGGGTGAGAAACAATAGTTAGAGCAAGCCCTGTCCTATAAATAACAATAAACTTATTAGACCATTGCACCACCTAGTGAGGAAATTGATTTGACTTGGGATGAAAACATTACACCTATGCCATGTGAAAAAGGTAAGGAACTAGTGATGGATCAATTGTACACCCTTATAAGCCTTGAAAATGTACTATCATGGGGAGATCCATCTATTCTAAAGCTATTGAAAGAGGTTGTAGATTTATATTCTATACCTTATAATAGGTGTAAGCAAGGCAAAGTGAAAATAATTTAAAAAAGGAGAAGATTAGACATAGATAATGTTATTCTTCACATAAATAATGAACATTTGCCAGATATTAAAGGAGCTAAGCTCAATGATTTTTTTTACTAGGATAACTATTTCACATTTACCCATTGAAAAAACTAAGGATAGTGAGAATAAGGTGAAGATATGAAGAAGGAGATTGCTTCTCTAAGAAATAAAGTTTTTTGTTACAATGGAGTTCAAGATATGGTGAGCATGAGCTTCATAAATGATGTTGTTGAAGAAGATAATGAATGAGAAAGTAAGGAAAGACATTATAGCTAAAGCATGAGACCTACAAAAGGAAAGTCTACTACTATCCTTGTTGTACAAGGAAAATATCACGTGGAAGGAAAATCAATCCAAGTTCCAAGATCAATTGAAATATATTGAGGAGACTCAAAAGAACCATGGTCATGAGGACATGCAATCAAGATGTCGATTAAGAGAAAATAGGTGGAATTGAAAAATTAGTGTGGTGCGAGGGTAAGATAGAAGGCTCATCCTAGAATCAAGTTAGAGAGGAGTGGTTTGCATGCATCAAAGTATGGGATCTCATCATAGATGCTATGCCAAAAAGAAAACTACCCAATTTTGGTCAGTTGGAGGGTTTTTGGTTAATTGAAGATCTGTTAGACGAGTTTAAGAAGATCTCCAACGAGAAGGATGCTAACTGAGTTCAAGAACATTTGTAGAAACTAGGAAGTTGATTTGGAGGTATATTTTCACTTAAGCATGGGAATCTTTAAAAGTTCCTAATAGGAGAAGTTAGAATGGTGACTCAACTAGAATATACTATTCCAAAATTAGAAAATATATTAAGAGATTTAGATAGGAGAATTCCACTTTGAGTTTTCCTAAGAAACAAGGCACATTTTTAGGTATGTGTGAGGAATTGTTCAATCAGTTGGGGAAGTACAATGCTGCGCATGTGTATGGCGAGACATCCAGTTCATTGGAATTGTATCGACATGGAACACTTTTGTGAATTGGTTGACATGCAAAAATTTCCTACCTGCAACAAAGGGATCACCACCTGATCAAGGTCCCAATTAGACCTTTATCCGTTTGGTGTAGCAACATCCACCAATATGTGGGATCGGTTGCCACTAAGGGAAATTCACTCCTCTAAAGGAGACTTTTGTTGAAGCTCTTCTAAATCTTAAATGTATTGCTAATCTATCTCTATTTTAAGCCTAAACTATCTCAATTGGGATAAAAATGCAGTTTCTATATCCCAAGCGAGAGCATATAAAGTGAATGGAATTGAACATGAGATCCTAAGATGAATTATCACCTGTTAATTCAATAAATAGTTACTCTGAAAATCATAGACATGCATATTTATGCTTAATATGGAGGATTAACATGAATTGAAAATGAGATAAAAATAAGCCATTAGATTTTTGGAAACAATTCACTGTGACTAGATAATTGTTAAATCAAATAGATATTAGCAAACAACCTAGTAAATAGTTACCGAGAATTCACTAATATGTATAATCACATTAAAAAATTAATAACAAATCTAACCTAACCATTATAGATATCTAATCATGAGCTTTAAATAAGCACAAGTTTGTATAAATGACAATAGTGCACAATGCACAAACTTGTATATATGTAGAATAAAATTTGTCAAAAGAGTGGAACGTTTTTTATTATACTCAAACTAGATAATAATATCAAATATAAATACAACAAATAAGCATCAAAGTCTTCTAATAGCGTACAAGCTATAGTTACTTGTTTCAAACTCCAAATACAAATAATTTCAGGAAGGAAATTGTGACAACAGAATTTTCTTCACTCATTCAACTCAGTTTCTTCACTTGCAAAAAAAACCTCCAAAAAATCCCTAGCATCTAGATTCCCAAAGTTCCCTTCAGTTTGTATTTCCACTTCCTTTTATAAAAATTGGAATTTGTTTTGCTTCCTCAAATCCTCCATTTTCAATGTGCCCTCCACCCCATAAGCTATTGTTAATCCAAAAATGTATCATTAAATCTAGAATAATTAAATTTAAAACAAAAATAAAAATAATAATAAAAACAATAAAATTAAACTATAAACATAATTATACTAAAATTAATAAACTAAAATAAAACTTAAAAAAAAATATTAAAATTTAAACTAACTAAATAATACTTAATCAAATAGAAATCTCAAACAAATCTGAAGTAGTTTATGATGGAACTAACTAAATTACACAAAAATAAAAACTACGCTAAAACAAATCTGAAATAGTTGATTAATTTTTATGGGAAACTATAACTAAATTAACACAAAAAAAAAAACTACGCTAAGAAATAAAAAGAATTAAACTTACACCAAAGCTAAACTAAATTAAATAAAATTATAATTAAAATTACAATTTAAAAATAATTGCCCCTTAATATTTGTTTTTTTTACGCAAAAGATGTTTGATAGTAAAGTTATTGTAACTCACATCAAACAATACTAAAAATTGCCCATATTTGTAATAGTTTTTTAATATATTTTTATAGATAAATTATAATACCTACTATAGTAAATGGAATACGAAACAAATTAACTTTTATATTAATTCTATGCATATTGAGTACCAAAGTTACTTTTATACTTACTATGTTAAATGAAATATGAAGGAAATCAACTTTTATATTGATCCTATGCACATAACTATTGTTATAAAGACAAATAAAATTGTTTTGTAAATAAAATGTTTAAACCCATATGTTATAAATTGAAGTAATAAAACAATTTTTAATTTATTTTGTTGCTATGAATATTATTATAAAACTTATTTAAATCATATGATAATTAATATTTTTTTACTTCAAGTTGACTCTTCAAACTTATGAATTATTTTTTTGTGAAATTAAAAAAATGCTTTACTATAATTTTTTTGTGATGTATAATTTAATTAATTTTAGAAGATATAAAGAAATATAATATAATTTTGCAATGAAATCTTAGGTTTCATTATAAAATAAAATAAAAATAAAAATTCTAATTTATAATTTCAATCCAATTTTATTAATATAAATTAAACTTAAAATGGTTTTTGATTTTTGTTAAATTTAAAAAAATTAAAAAATAAAATAAAAATAATAATTTTCTAATTTACAATTCAATCCAATTTTATTAATATAAATTAATTTAAATTATTTTTGATTTTTTGTTAAATTTAAAAAATAATAAAATATCATAATTTTAATATGTATCGAATTTTGATTAATGTATAATGTAATTATATATTTATTATTATAATTAAATTCTATTTTACTTTTTATCTTAATATAATTGCAAAAAATATTATTAAAAAAGATGCAAATTAGTTTTGCTTAAAAAAAGAGTGATTGTTGCATGTATTTAAAAAAAAATAGAATTGAAGAGATTTAAATGTTAGTAACTAAGTATAATTTGGAATTTTTAATTTTTTAATTTTTATTTTTATTAGGCTACACACCACTATTTTTTATAAGAAGAGTTTTGGCGTAAATCACATGTAGAAAACTTTTGTCGACGTGTTTCGAACCAACTAGTGTGGTTCATCATCAGGACAAGTTCAGGAGTCAGATCATGGCTGTATATTAAATAGGGAGAGCTCATGGCTGCATATTAAATAGGGAGAGCAGATCTTCCCAATGGCTAGGTTGACTAGGTTGACCATCAACAACTATATAAAAAACGACTAGATAATATTATGATATTAAAAAGTCAAAAAGTAATAAAAAGTAATATTATAATTATAGTAACCAAATTATCTTCCTAATAAATAATTTTATATATTCTAATATATATTATATATTAGAATGTAATTCCATTTTTTTTATATATTAATTCTTTCGTTATTAATATATTTAATTCCTTTTAAATTTATTTATTTAAATCACTAGGGGTTCGATAAATTTTATCTTTGGTTATTAAATTAATTAATTTAATCATTTAAATTACTAGGGACAAGAATGTTATTTGTTTATGAGAGATTTTTCGGCATAAATCACAAGATCTATAATTTGTCGACGCGTTTCTAACGAGCCAACGTGGTTCAGGACAAGTTGAAGAACCAAATCCAGCTTTGCATGTTAAATAGCATGAGCAGAGTCACTCAGCTAGCTAGGCCAACTGTTAGAAAGGAATAGGGTCCTAACCTCGAAAATGGATGAATAAATAAAAATTCTATTTTATTAATTATTATATAATATTATTTGTGTTATTAAGTTAACTTATTTAATTAATTATTTAAAACACTAGGGATAAGTAAAGGATTTTTTTTTTTTTTTTTTTTTTTTTTTTTTTTTTTTAATAATATTTGATTTAATGAATTAAAAATTATTATTGAATATTGGTTAAATTTCTATCTCTTTTTCTTTTTTTTTTTTTTTTTTTTTTTTTTTTTTTTTTTTTTTTGTGGTAAAGGTAAAGCTTAATAACAAATTACAAAAAATCTATCTAATAATAAAAATATGTATTTCACATATTTTGACTATATATATATTGTTTTTGTAAGCTTGGTATGGTTACATCTTTAACATGTCCAATATATCATTTTTTTTTCAATATTTTTTTGAAAATCAATATAAAAAAATCTCAATTATAATAATAAAAATATGTATTTATATATCATCCCGACAGGGGTGAGGAATTGAATCTGCGACTTCACATCAAGGAGTGCCTTAACAAAGCACCCAATCATTGTCTATGCAATGCCCCATGGACTTTTTTTGAAAATAAAGAACTTTAATTGTGATAATAAAAATCTAAAATTTTATAAGCTGTAATATTATAAATGAAGTTTTAAATTTCTATTCAACAATTTTAATTGCAATTAATATTTTAAATTTGTAGCTTTTGGGGTAGTTTGATGAATACGTATGTGAAAATGAAAGTGTTATGATTAAACTGATTGAGTTCAAATTCTTCTGACTAACCCATGTTTGCTAAAAGGGCTTACATAAGCACCTATGGATTATAGTGATAGTTGTTAAAATAGACTAAGTGTCATGCTAACATGAAACCAACCAAATTGTCTATTCTACTAATCACTAAAAACAAAAAGAAAAAAATTGTAAAGTTTAAAATTAATAAATACTTATGTACAATTTATCTAATGAAAATATCAATCCAGTCTACGAGTAATGAAAAAAATCATAATTTAAATAACGAAATTTTAACATTACACATAAAATTTTCAAATTTTCAATTTAACAAAATTTATTAAAATTTTAATTTTTTAAATAAAAATTATAATTTTTTTATTTTTATTTTAAATAAAATAATAATAATGTTTAACTTTCCTCCGTCATTTACTTACTCCTATAAATCCGACATCCAAACAAGATTAATTAGTAAAATCCAACATCTCAACAAATATTAATTAAATAATTATTGTCATGAACAATTATTAAATTAAAAAAATATGCTAAAAAGGTTCAAGGCGTAGCTCAATCAGTGATCAAAGTGATATGAAATCGTGTAAACTAAGAGATTCAAGGTTCAATCCCCTTATTAAAGGGGTGACAGGAGGGGGATGGATATTACTAAATCACGAAGGAATCCTTATGGACAAATATTTGTGGGGCCTGGGGCAGAAATCTAACAATCAGGCAAAGAGGTATGGACTTTTCCCGGGAGTAACCTTGGCTCATGATCGTGACATCAGAGACATTTCCATCCTCGGTGACTCGTTCCTTGTAATACATTTTAGAACTAGTACCCCCAAAAGATACTACCATAAGTCTCTTGTATCATCATATTAAAAGCATACTACTCTCCTTCTCGAATATTGACCTCTATCACATATTTAGTAATCTGAACTCTGAGGCAGATTAACAAGCTAATAAGGTTTTCCTCTTAGCTGAAGGGAAATCATATAACAATGGAATTAGAAGATATGTGTCGATCCCATAAACCATAATGCTTCCCTACTATGTGCTCCCCGCTCCTTTATTCTGCCTCTTATGCCTTTTTGCCCTCCTCCCAACTTGAATTCCCCCCTCCTTATAAATGATGATCTTGTATAGTAGGTTGATTGCTCTTAGCTCGTCATTAGCCCCCTCATGATTGACGAGAGCATCTCTGTAACAACCTTGGTGAAAATTCCATGTAATAAAAGTTAAAAAAAATAACCACAGATGAATGGGACACTTATTCCAAGCTGAATGTTGGGAAAGGCATGCCAGGGGGGTTTTTGTAGAAATTTTGAATAATTTAACACATATTCAATGGAGATTATCCTGATCATGTACTATTGCGGAAAACATACACAATACATAAGCTCCTCTACGTTGATCGTCAATATAGCAGCATCAATAACAATAAAACATCAAGAGCATTCACACATTAACACAGTATGTATCCCGGGGAAAGCATCTCGCTAAAAACCCCAACTATCTGTATATTAATGATTGATTTATGTAACATTACACAGCATAATACTTCTCACAAGTATCTCCACCTCTGTTACACACAATACAGCTCAGATCTGAATCAATCACTGGCTCAAATCTCCTTCGCTGCTTGCCTGCCTCCGCTGCTCAAAAACTGATGAGAATGGCTCACCAAACTCGTTTTTCACCTACAAAATAGTCACTCACGCTTTGTGGACGTGAGCATAAGCTAAAATGTGGGCAAATACGTGGGCAAACTCATTGGCATACTCAATCCCTTGATTGTGCAAGATTTGGTGCACAACTATAGTCACAACTGATAGCAATCTGATTCTCTACCCCCTGTCCCTGTTGAACTGAACATGCACTGACATGCAACTGAGTTAACTGATGTATTCATTAGTTGTATTATGAGTTAATAACTTGTGAATTAATTAATAACTAATTCACCCAACTCATCTCTAGTCTATTCGCCAGTTAGACTAAATACAACCAGTTTAACAAAGCTAAACTGAACAAACTCCATCAACTGCACCTCCAGTCCACTAAACTCAACTCACTTGAGTTCTAACTGAAGTCATGCATGCAAAACTCAACTGACTCATAAGAAAAGTGTATTTCCTTCTGACAGCTGCATGTGCCACTTCTGTAGCTCAAACTGAAGTGCTCCAAGAGAATAAGATTAAGTTTACAGTCCAAATATTATTGTGAGATAATAATATTTGACTTTTCTATTTTTGACAGCCAATCTAAAAATAGACTTAATCACTCACACTTTCATCAAAAATAGAAGTCCATCTATTTTTCCCAACTTGATCAATCATCCATAAACAACAACCTGCAATCCATAGACATGATCCATATGTCTAAAAATATACTTGCACCAAAAATATCCTGCGGGCCCACTTAGTGAAGGCGACTCTTTTCACTAAGCTCCATCATCTTGTTGCAATCTCAACACTCCCTCTCGACAAGACATGGATTATCAGCAACCCCTATCTTGCCTCGGTGGTACTCGAATTTTCTCCTGGTGAGAGCCTTCGTCAGAATATCAACATCCTGATCCTCCGTTGGAATGTACGAAAGTAACATGATCCTCCACTGCACACAATCTATGATATGATGGTACCTGATGCCCTTGCTGCCATATACTTGGTCTCTTGAGCTCCCTGCCCAATCTGCATCCATGAAGC
>APFE031180316.1:0-40857 GCA_000404065.3 Pinus taeda
AAACTTCAAAAAGAGAGAAAGTCACTTAAAAACATGTTTATCTCTGGGTACGCAGGTTCTCTCTACCTTACCTGCGTGTACACATCCCAAACACAATGTACCTGCGTACTTGTACGCTCTGTAAGCCAAAGGATGGGTGCGTACCCCTGTAAAGGTCAAAAGGCGCGAGTTTCATCTTTAAAAAGTTACTTGTGATCACTTCTAGAACCTTCTAGAAGAGTGTTTGATGTGTATTGAGCGCCTCCATATGGTTCATGCATCCCTATGATAGAGGAACTTATCCCATCAAGAGAGGAGCTACCCCATCCAAAAGAGGGAGTATCCCATTGATGTTGGAACTGAATAACTTCCTCTAGAACACTATAAATACAATCCTTGGGCCAGAGGAGGGGAGGTTGAAAGCTAAACATTCCAAAGGGTAGATGCTGTTGGAATTAGGACTTCCATTGTAAACTTGTGAGGAGAGATTACCATCCTTTTTTATTCATTTGGAGGTGGGTGAGCTTGTCAAAGTAGAGGAAAACTCTTGCTGGACCCTGGGAGGAACTTGCACAACACCAAGGCTCAGGTTGTAATGGTTTCTTTTCTGTTTCCTTAATACAAATAAGTCCATTCTTCTCAATGATTTGTTGTTAATGAATTGTTTCATATACTCCTTGGTCTATATGTTGAATATGCTTTGTTTTATGGAATATTCAGGTGTTATGTAATCGTTTGATTGTTAGTGTATGCAGGTTTCAAAGTGAAGGAGGAGCTCATCCGGATCAGTGAGGCTGGACTGCTACAACGAGCGTTGGACTTGAGGTAGGATCGAAAAACACTTGGTTTCTCATAGAATAATGTATGTTTAGGGAAGGATTGTTCTTAATTGTCTTGTTTGTCACTAGAGAGTCTTAGACTCCTAGGGAGGTTAGTTTTGTCCGCAAAAATAACTCTTTCCGCATGACAGAAAGAGGTCATCCACATACAACACCAGTATGAGAGGCTTGTCATCTTCAACCTTAAAGTAAAGGTTAGGATCAGTTTCACTCCTAGTGAATCCAGCCTTCATCAAATAGCTATCGATCCTCTCATACCATGCTCGGGGTGCCTGCTTCAGCCCATAGAGAGCCTTCTTCAACCTACATACATGAGATTTTCTATCATAAATCTCAAATCCTTCGAGTTTCTCCACATAGACCTCTTCTTTGATCGAGTCATGCAATAACACGGTCTTAACATCCATCTAATGTAGGTTCCATCCTTGTGAAGCGGTAAGGTCTATGATCAAGCGGATGGTCGTATATCTGGCAACAGGTGCAAATATCTCATGATAGTCTATACCTTCCTTCTAGGAGAAACCACAAGCAACAAAACAAGCCTTATAATTTTCCGTACTTCCATCTATGGCATGCTTTATCTTGTTGAAGAGGGAGTCCATACAGGTTGCTTGATTTTATTGAATTTGTGGAAAACCTGTGATCAGTTATGAAACCAACGTTTCGGACTGACTTGGTGAGTCCATCATCAGGGCAATGAGATAGTATTTGAGAAGAGAGAATGAATTTCAGAACCTTATTAATAGTTGAAAGGTTTTTAATTTTGTTATTATTGTTTATGGTCGGCTAATTAATTAATCATTTGTAGAGGTGGTTGAGCTCTTCTTCTAAATGTTCTGGGTCTGAGATTCTTCAGTTTCAAAGGAAGAATATATGAACAAACTCATGGAGTCGCCATGGGATCTCCTTTATCCCCTCTAATTGCCAATTTATATATGGAACATTTCGAACAAAAAGCCCTTAAATCCTTCCCCTTCACCCCAGATGAATGGAAAAGATTTGTAGATGATATTTTTGCCAAATGGAGACATGGATTAGAAAAGCTTAATGAATTCTTTTCCCACTTAAATAGCCTCTCAGATCACATTAAATTCACTATTGAGATTGAAAAAGACAACCAGCTCCCCTTCCTAGATGTCCTCCTCACTAAGAAAAATGGCAAGCTAAGCCACCAAGTCTTCAGGAAGCAGACTCACATGGACAAATACCTTCACTCAGATTCCCACCACCACCCGAAGCAAAAAGCAGGTATCATCAAAACCCTAGCTACCAGAGCCTCAAGAATCTCAGACCCAGAACATTTAGAAGAAGAGCTCAACCACCTCTACAAAGTTTTCATAAACAATGGCTATGAGAAAAACATTATCCATAAAATTATCAAAAAATCCTCAACCAACAACCAAAAAAGGAAAACCCTTGAAAACCCTAGAATCTCCTTGCCCTATATTAAAGGCATCACAGACAAAATATCCAGAATTCTCACCAAGCATAACATTATGGTGGCCTTCACTCCCCCTAACACCATCAAAAACATGTTAAACTCCGCCAAGGACCTAATAGAACCAAAAAATCTCAAAGGTGTTTATTCAGTTCCTTGTTCTTGTGGTAAAATATATATAGGGGAAACAGGAAGATCATTCGGCATTAGGTTAAGAGAACATATTAATGATATTTCAAAAAATAGATCAGAAAAATCAGGTCTAGCTGAGCATGCATGTTCGTCCTCTCACTATATCTGCATAGAACACGCAAAATTAATTCATAAAGAAGACCATTACTTAAAAAGAAGGGTGAAGGAAGCGATAGAAATCGAAAAAACCTCTAATAACATGAATAGAGATGATGGCCTTAAGCTAAGTAACACATGGAAGCCCCTAATAAATAAAACAAAAAAGCGCTAATCAATCATTTTACACATTCCTTAAAATTAAATAAAATTAAAAAATATAATAAATAAATAATCAAAATTAATAACAGCAATATTCTATATTATATATTAATAATAAAAATAAAGTATAATAATAATATTATAAGTAAACATAATTAAATAAAATATAAAATAACAATCATAACATAACTAAGGCATTCATAAATATTCAAATACATGAATACATATATACACACATAAAAAAAAAAAAAATAAAATTAAAAAAAAATAAAAAAAAAAAAATATATATATATATATATATATATATATAAACAAAGATAATAACAACATTAACATATTAATAACAAATATTAAATAAACATTAATACCTAATCAATTAAATAAATATAATATATACAACATAAACACATATATAAATAATAATAACAATAATAACATTTATATAATAATAACAAATAGTAAATAACATTAATAGTGAACCAATTAAATAAATATAATTAAGAGTGATTAATTATATCAATCCAAATAATAATTAAATAATAACACATATCCAAATAACTATTTTAGTAATAACATAATAATAGATAGAATTCAAAAACATATTAAAAATAGATATTTAATATAATAAAAAAAATAATATAAGATCATAAACAAAAAATAATAATAATAATAATAATAAGAATAAATAATAATTAAAATCAATAAATAATCAAAATAAATAATGATTAAACAAATAATATAATTAAATAAATAATAATATTAAAAATAAATAAATAATAATTAATAAATAAATATAATTAAATAAATATTAATCAACTAAATATATAATAAATAAATATATTAAATAATAATTAATCAAATAAATAATAGAATAAATAAATATATAATTAAATAAATAATAATTAAAATAAATAAATATAATTAAATAAATATAATAATTTAACAATAAATAAATAATAATTAAAATAAACAAGCATAATTAAATAAATAATTAATCAACTAATATTCCTTTAAATAAATATTCAAATGATTAATTAATTAGCCGACCATAAACAATAATAACAAAATTAAAAACCTTTCAACTATTAATAAGGTTCTGAAATTCATTCTCTCTTCTCAAATACTATCTCATTGCCCTGATGATGGACTCACCAAGTCAGTCCGAAACGTTGGTTTCATAACTGATCACAGGTTTTCCACAAATTCAATAAAATGCTTTATCTTGTAAATCCATTTGGAAGTAACAACTGTCTTGTCCTGGGGTCTGGGAACTACTTCCTAAACATCATTCTTCATAATAGAATCATATTATTCAGTCAAGCATCCTTCCATACTTGATGCTTGATGACGTCTGAGAATGATGAAGGCTCATTTTGTATGATCGTGCTTATGATGGTCAGGTATCCCTAATACCTATTAGGTTTCTTACTTTCACGAAAGGTTCCTCAGGTTGCAGCATGTCCTTCAGCATCATCAAGTAGCCCCCTAAGTGATGAAGGCCTCTTCCTAAAAGAGGAAGGCTCACGTGGAGGAGGATCAATAGGATCCATGGGTTCTTCTACATCAGGCATTGATTCATTATCTACCCATAAAGACAACTTCCACAATCATATGATGCCACACCATTATGCTCTAGAGTATGTGGTGTAGTAGTCTCCCTCTTAATGCTAACCTCAGGTATGTCTCAGTGAACCAACTGTAATATATCGGAGGTCTTGCTTAGGCTTGAGGGGAATGGTCCCTTTTTTAGCTTTCCTTCGGCACATCCTAGACATACACCTTTCTTTACTCGGAATTCAAGCATCCCTGTCACCATTTGTCTTACACTGAGTAGAGCTTTATAATGAAGTGGGGAAAACCTCCGATGCCAAATTTCAGATTGAAGAGATGCATCATAAGACATGACACCTAGCAGACTTCCATCAACCTAATATAGAGAATCAACACAAAACCCAAGAGTAAAGGCATCTTTAACATTATTTTTCCATATATGTACGTTACCATTGCTGAAGGTTAGCTTGTAGCCTTTGTCTTTCATTGCCAAGATGTACACCAGGTTCCTTTTGAGGTCAGGTGCATTTAATACATCCTAGAATTTCTAGCCTTCTTGAATGCTTGTCCTCTTCCTTGATTTCCAACATTCCTTTAACCTTTTGTATTGAATTTTTCATTCCTTCAATTACCATGAGAGAGATTTTGATCATCGTCATGGTGAGAGTCCTTTCTATCAGGGCATTCTCTTGCATAGTGACCTACTTTATTGCAGATGTAACATCATCCTTTTCTTCCTCCCTTAGATCCAGCCTTTCCTTTTGATTTAGTCCCAAAATTATTTCTTTTCTTAGCATGAGAAGAAAAGGTAGCAAGAGGACTTTTAGGCAAGGGCATTTCTTGCTCTTCTACCCTTGTTTCTTCTTGAATGCACCTAGCCATTAATTCCTCGAAACCAGGAATTACATTATTATTCAGAAGAGCATTCTTGAACACGTACCATTCGGAGGGTAATCCTCCAAGAGTTGTGAGTGCCATTTCTCTGTCAGTAATAGTCTCCCCAATAGATAGGAGATCATTCTTGATCTCGGTGATTCTTAAGAAGTATGCTTGCATACTCTCATCTTTACCCTTCTTTATTTCCCTCCACTTATTTCTAAGAAACAAAACTTGATTTGCATCATTAACTTTAAATAAACTTACCAGTCTATCATAGATTTCCTTGGAGGTGTCCAGTAAAAAGATGTAGGCCAGCAAGTGTTTGTCTATAGAGTCTGAGATGATCTTCTTCACTTTAACTTCTCCGTTCTTCCATTTGTTCCTAGCAGCAGGAGGTGCATTTGATGGAGGCTCAATAATATTGCCTCTCACATGATCCAACACTCCTTGATCCTCAAGGGTTAGATCGATAGACATCTTCCATCCGTGATAGTTAGCTTTCTCATGGAGCTTGTCTTTGGCAAGAAAGAGTGTTGAGCGCCCCATTGTTCTTTTAGGATAGCCTTTCCAATCTTATCTTTGGTGATTGCTATTGCTCTTGCTTGGGCTTTGTCTTCACCTCAGCTTTCATACCATCTTAAGTTATGGTATGTTCTATGATTATAAAAATTTACTTATTTTTTTTCTTATTTCAAATTAGCAATCACATGTACATAAAGTGCAGTGCAGATAGAACATTAAACGATCGACAGAAAACAAGCCAAGACAAGAGACACAAGATGTGGCGCTAGCTAGGGACAAACCCCACAATGTGTGGGGAAACCCTTGGATCAAATATTCTTTTATATTAAATAATTCATCAGAGAGAAATAGTACAATAAATCTGATTTATATCAGCAGTAGTAAACCCTAGATCACTAGCATCAACATTAGCGGCTTCATCATCAAACTAGGGCAGGCATTATTTCACAAACCGACCGTCGGATCGACATGATTCCACCACCAAATTTTGTGGCTTCCAGAGGAGGTTCAGATGAACCTACAACACAGTTCAGATGAGGAGGTATTCTAGTCCATGTAGGTCAAACTTCACTTCTATAGTTGCAGCTTCAGTTTCAACAACTTCCTTCAAACTAAGGCATTCGATATCTTGCAAACCGTCCATCGGATTGATTTGATTCAGCCACCAAAAGTTGTGGATTTCAGAGGAGATCCAATTGGACCTTGTTACTGGGAATAGTGTCCACTCGGAGCTGCTATTCCCACTAAGACAGGTAGCTATCTTAGAAATAAACAAGTAAAGACTACTTTTGCTTTCCTTTATGAAAAATAGATAAGAGGGGAACAAAGGACACCAACCTTAGTCTTGCGCTTGGTTCCTTGCCTAGTTCCTCTCCATCCTGATAGATCTTTTCCACTTCTTCTTCATCTACTAGCTTCAAAGAGCACCTGTGGAATCAAAGTAGCATAATACTATTGAATAACAGAGATCTATATTCATAAACAACACAGGACCAGATATGTGTTGACCACACAAATGCATATATAATCAAACACACAAGAATGTGGAGGAAAACTTGAATAACTTTATTAATATAAAAAATAGCAAGAGGATTACAACCAATTGTTCTAAGCCAACATCATGCTCCAGCAAGAAAGCCCTTCTTCACCTCAAGTAAAGCTTAGATCACCCAACACTATGAAGTTTCACCAAGAAACCAACAACACTTCTCTACAAGATACAAGATTCCAGCCTCTGGATCTCTGTGATGAGGGATCCATATATAGATGATTGCAGGGGGTGAGTCAGCTTCTAGGGTTTTGATTAGTGTCCTCTCTCTGATAGTTCTTGATTCCACTTGGATATTGATGATCTCTTACTCATCCCTGGGTGAAATCAGAGAGGCAAGTGTCAGAGGGGAAGTTTCTAGAAGATTCTATGATCCTCCACCTTGCAAACTGTCTCTGCCATTTGTCCATTCTTGCCCATTGCACCCTACAAAGAGGCCATCCAGTATGCATCGCACCTTTTACACTGGGAAGGTAGTATGCATCGCACCCTCTGCACTGGGCATTCTGTATGGTCTAGTTTTGACAAGTTCTGAGCAGTTTTTTGTGGAGAACTTCTGGGAGATGATGTAATCAGCTGACCTTGTTCCTTTAGGTAGTGAAGAAACACTTTTAGGGACTTAGGAGCCCTTGGTTTGTGGCTAGGAGGCAACCTGTTATAAGATACAATACAATACATTATCTTCATAATATTTTTCATGATCTAGCTGAGGCGGGCATTCCCATGCTTAGCTTTATAAATTCATTTTCATGTACATAAGATAGACAACCGTCTATGTGGCAGACTGATGATTTGGACGGAGTCATCATCCTTTGGTTTGGATGATCATATGTTTGGAAATGATGTACATTTGATGTCTTTATATTCCTGAATATATCACATCCCGGATAGATGAAACTAGATCCGGGGTCTTCAAAACTCGTTCAATCTTCACTTGGAGTACAAGTCGATCCATGTGAAAGATGTTTCAGAGTTGAACATGGAAAGACATCGCCTGATTACCAGCCAATGATGTAAGCTATTAACAGGTGCGAGAAGGATCACCAATAATGGCAATGATCCTCAAGGTACTATAGTATAATTTGTGTGGTGTGAAAAAGGACTTGGCGTCGAACACCACACAAAATCTTCTGGTCGAAGGCCATTGATGTAAACTTGTCACCGAAAGTGAGAAACTTGCCATTGAGGCATGTAAGCTTCAAAGTACTGAAAAGGGTTGTTCCTAGGTTGACTTCTTGGATAATGAGCTAATGTTGACAAGAAGCGACCTGTCATAGGAGGGCCTTAATGAATCCCACATCTATGACACAGAACGGAGCAAATGATGTTTGAGGTGAAAACGATTTGATGATACAGGGTTCAAGGTGGCGGTCATGAAAGAATGGAGTGTGAATGTCTTGCAGCGGATGAGACACAGGTGAATCCTCTGAGCGACTTATCTTGAACATACTGGCGACATTAACGATGGATTGGTAGCGTTAAACCCAAAGATGGATGGTGTGATGGACCAATGGTAATATGACTGGTGAACGGAAAAACCCAACCCGACTCGGATAGAGTGAAAGGGTCATGTTGAAGAGCGACTTGCTACCAATAAAGTTTTTTCAAGTTTTCTTCCCAATTTTCCCCAGTCATTGCTGACGAGTACCTCTTTATTTTTATCAGGCTTGAGGAGGATAACATATACTTGTTCTATAATCCGCCCTTCGGGCAAACCCGTCGCCACGTTTCAACGAGCCTAGCGATAGTGAAACTCGTTCTCATCCATTTGGACAAGTTTTTCGCTATTGATTTTAACGCGTTTAACGACAATGATAACTCGGTCCTTTTTAATTTTTAGAGAGTCTGAAAAAAGATGGAAAGGAAACTCCAATGATTCTTTTTCGTCATATAATCCCTTAAGTACGAAAAAGTGTAAAATAATACGAAAGGGATGAATTTTCGATAGTTTTAACGAGCCGAATAAGACAAGCGCTCGAGCTTTTTGTGTAATAATCCCTTGGGTCCAAAAAGATTTAAATCTAGAGGAGGGATAACACTTTTGATGACTTTAATGAGCTGGAGAGGCCAATCGCTTGGCAAACTTTTCATATTTTACGAGTCAGTTGAAAAGAGCTTAAAGGAGACTCGTTTTTGAGGAACGAGTGATGATTTTAGGTATCAGCTGATTCCAGGTAAGGTTTGGAATTTTCCAATCACGTCAATGTCACAAGGATGGCTAACAGAATCACTCTTCGCAGATGTTCCTCAAAAGGGGTAAATAATTAGATGGAGGCATATGATCAGCTAAAACGGAGTGGAGGTGATGATGAGAACACATCCAAGGCTCAAAAACTGATGATAATGCATTCACAATGGTTATTTACCAGAGATCGGTTCATTTTTTAATGACCTTAAACTTTGGGGGAAACATTTAATCATCGCTTATGTTTAATTTTTAACGAGCTTGAACTCCGCGAAAAAATTGTTCGTGCCAGACATATAATAAGGATATCTCATCTCAGATGCCATTTTTTATGGAGCTTGCACCTTTTAAAGCTTTGCCCTAGATCCTTTCTTTATTCAAGTTAGGAAATGACCAATCCTACGAGTTTAAAGGGTTAGAGGACCTACAAATTTAAAAAATAAATGGTCGCTCTTCACTTGTATGCAAAAAGGTTTGCATGCCCCCAAGTATAATGAAAAATTTCTAGGTTACCATATAGAAGCTCTTTCTTTTGCAAGATAGCTTCCATCGACATCGTAGATAGAAACACTTCCTGGCTTAGTCCATCTAGACCAGGGTGGTTCTAAACCCCAACCTCCTAACCTTGATGAGGGAATCTTACTCCGGTCTAACTCCCTTTTCCTATAAGGAGGGGTGTTGGACCAGTCATCTTCCTCCGCAGAAACCTACTTTATACCTAGAGTTTCCCTGCTGAAGCAGGCCAAGGTGCATGCCCCCTGGGTTTCAGTCATATCCTCTCAAATCACTCACGCTCATCAGGTGGATGGACTGGAGATCGATGAGACATTACTTGCATGAAAAGACCATTTATGGATGGTATTTGACTATTTTCTATGTGTGATTCGGGGAATGACAGATGGTCTATGAGCTTGACCACTTTGCCTTCATGTGGAAAACACATTACTCTAAAGAGTGACGAGACGACGACTCCCATGCAATAAATGTAGTCATGCCCAAGGAGTAGATTATAATATAAGGGTCCTTGGACTACATCATGTTCATGTGAACGGTTTTCCTTCTCAAAGTAATGGGCACATTGGGTAGGATCCCTAACGGTCGATTGGTTCCTTTGTCAAAGCCTATCGGATTTCTCATTTCAGGCAGAAGAGATGGCGAACCAAGCGCTTTCCAAGCAGTTGAGGAAAGGATACTCACAGAAGCCCCTTCATCTATGATGGTACTGGCCATGACCATTTTGTAAGCTTATATGATGATTCAGAATGGTACACTAGCCGGTAAATGGGGTCTGCCTAGTAGATTCCAATCGAAGGAAACGACTAGGTTGCTTGGAGGTGGGACCGAATAGACGGCCGAATATGAATCTGATGAACTTCCTTCCTGCGGTAAAGGAATGGGTAGATAGCCCCCAAGTTCATCGGAGTCTATGTTTATGAAAAGAATTTGAACGGTGTTGTTCTCATTCTTTTCAATGACGGTATCATTTGAAGATGGACCTTCTGAAGGCCAGACCGGGTCAACTGCTGCCTCGACCTTTGGACTTTTTTAAGTTATGGATTTAGAGTGTTTGTCTTCAATTATAGGCGCTTCGACCGACCATAATGGCATGTCGGTTGGATTTTAAACCAGTGGTGGACTCGGAAAGAGTTTCTTATATCCAGGAGGGAGTTGTAGCAGTGAAGCAGGACGGTCATCCAAAACTCTTTTAGCTTTGTCTAGGAAGGGACAACGGTGGACGGCGTGATCGCCTTCACACAATTTACAAGGAAATTTGTGATTCCTTTTTTATCCAGATACTTTTCTTTCACTGGTTGATGGTGTACTTTCAACATCATCATCAGAGGTTGACGACACCGGATTGTGCAAACAAGGAGACCAGTCCCTTAAGATCTGAGGGATGCAAGGAAAATCTCGATGATAGTGGTCTCCTTTGCAAATGACACATGGAGATTTAGGTTTATACGGTGCAGTGTGAGGATTTTCACTAGACGACGCATGGTTTCCCACTTTTGCTTTTGGCTCTTTCTTCTTCTTTTCCTTTTTCTATTTCCGCTTCTTCTTCTTCTTAGTTACTTGATCTTTAGCTTTACCAGCTTCATCAAGCGAAGAGGAAGGAGGAGAGGGAGAAATGGATGAAGTAGAAGGTTGGGTGGTAACTCTAGTATCATCTAGTTGCCAACTTGACTGTTCAGGAATTATGGTATTCTGAACGATAGAGGTAGAGAAGAGCCATACGGGCAAAACAATCGTCAACCCTGGAAGTGACAATGTGGCCATATGGGGTGCACCAACATCTCCCCAAGAGGAGAAAGGACTAGGATTTCCTCCAAGGGGAAATCCTTGGTTGGTAGACTCCATTTTTTCAACCTAAAGACCAACGAGGGAACTTGTGATGTTATTCCGATTAAAATAAATTTTAGACGCTTTGACACAACTTGTTTTTTCAATTTCTAAGAGTCGAGAAAAAACAAAAGATGACTCTAGTCGCCTTCAATTTTTAATGAGCATGAAGTGACAAGTGCTCAGATGGACCTTTTATTTTAAGGAGTCTGAAAAGGAACGAAAGTGACTGCTCTGGAAATCTAGGTAGAGGGATTAGTAATCGCAAAACTGCAGAATACTTTTTACGGTATGACAGTCAATCTTCCTGAATGTTGTGTTCAGTGCATTGCGATCAATAAGGCAACAGACACGGCTTCTTAAGGATACAGGATATAACCTATTGTGGTCTCCCAATATATAGTCAACGGTACGTGGGAGCACAAGTCCGTAATGGCACTTGTCGTCTCAAAGAGGAGGAATCACCCAACCAACAATGAAAGCGACAGTTACCAGGCTTTATGACGCCGAAATACGTCTCTAACCCAGACTTCTAGATGTTGTGCGTTAGGTTCCAAAGTGTTATTAGGTTCATTAAATTATTTTATAGTTGATCTTGTTTAAACATTTTCCTTTCAGGTTCACCACATGATGTATGTATACAATTCCTAAAATGTAGTCTAAGATGATAAACAATCGTTTAATCTTCTTTTGAAATGAAAATCCTAGCTACTAAGGAAAGAGAACTGAGGGTCTTTCAACAAAGAGCACAGAGCACACACTAAATGCACTGTCCTAAATCAAACCAAGCAGTCTAAATGCAAATGCACATGGATGTATTTGTTTTCAGCCTTCCTAATGTATGAATGACAAGAAGAACGCTAAGTGCAAATCTAAATTATTTTCCAAAGCAACAATACTAACAAATTTCTTTTCAAAATGAAGTGAATATAAGGACGACACTTTGCGATTTTGAAATGAAAATTATTTTCGACACTAGAAAAACTACTAATTCAAATCACATACAAGAGTAACAGTACAATCGACTATCAAGAACAATGGGATTCTCTTCTATAACTTAAAACAACACTTGCAACACTTTCAGATTAAGAAACGACAGTATGATTACGCTACATCTTTATAAAAGAGAACTGAAAATGGTGCACAATACATAAAAACACTTGCAGTTCTTTGCACAATGGAGGTGGAATGATGGAAGAGAAGAGGGTTTCCACAGAGATATACTGACCACAGACAGCAAAACTCCTGAATAGAACTGAAAAGAATGAAGAAAAACCAAAGTCTGAAGGTAAAATTATCCTTCCCTGACCATCGCACCTGTCACACAGGGAATCCAGTATGCATATCACCTACTGCATATGGTAAGTGCGATGCATACAGATTGCCTTGAAGAGAGGATGAGATGGTACCAGTGCGAGAATTTTATCTAGTTTTTTATCACAATTTGTAGTTTAGTCCAGGGATTTAGGCTGAGTAAGTGATGTTCAGTAAATATAAATCACAGGGGTTGATCTAAGGAGGTTACTAGAGCCACCACTAGGGAAATTAGAGTGTTTGTAGATTGATTGTTCAATTTATAAACAAAACTCGGAGATAGACTGAAGTAGCATTGATCTACTTTACATTTGCATAGCAAATGCAGTTCAAAGGCTAGCTGGCTTGACTTCAGGCTCCGTCTATTAGTTTATAAAACAAACAAAAATAGACCAGAAATTAATCTATTAACTCCCCAGCGGAGTCGCCATTTTGTTACTGGGAATAGTGTCCACTTGGAGTTGCTATTCCCACTAAGACTGGTAGATATCTTAGCAACAAACAAGTAAAGACTAATTTTGCTTTCCTTTATGAAAAATAGATAAGAGGGGAACAAAGGACACCAACCTTAGTCTTGCGCTTGGTTCCTTGCCTGGTTCCTCTCCTTCCTGATAGATCTTTGCCACTTCTTCTTCGTCTACCCAGCTTCAAAGAGCACCTGTGGAATCAAAGTAGCATAATACTATTGAAGAACAGAGATCTATATTCATAAACAACACAGGACCAGATATGTGTTGACCACACAAATGCATATATAATCAAACACACAATGATGTGGAGGAAAACTTGAATAGCTTTATTAATATCATAAATAGCAAGATGATTACAACCAATTGTTCTGACCCAGCATCATCCTCCAGCAAGAAAGCCCTTCTTCACCTCAAGTAAAGCTTAGATCACCCAACACTATGAAGTTTCACCAGGAAACCAACATCACTTCTCTACAAGATACAAGATTCCAGCCTCTGGATCTGTGCGATAAGGGATCCATATATAGATGATTGTAGGGGGGTGAGTCAGCTTCTAGGGTTTTGATTAGTTTCCTCTCTCTGATAGTTCTTGATTCCACTTGGAGATTGATGATCTCTTACTCATCCCTGGGTGAAATCAGAGAGGCAAGTGTCAGAGGGGAAGTTTCTGGAAGATTTTATGATCCTCCACCTCGCAAACTGTCTCTGCCATTTGTCCATTCTCACCCATCGCACCCTATAAAGGGGCCATCCAGTATGCATCGCACCTTTTACACTGGGAAGGCAGTATGCATCGCACCCTCTGCACTGGGCATTCTGTATGGTTCAGTTTTGACCAGTTCTGAGAAGTTTTCTGTGGAGAACTTCTGGGAGATGATGTAATCAGCTGACCTTGTTCCTTTAGGTAGTGAAGCAACACGTTTAGCGATTTAGGAGCCCTCAGTTTGTGGACATTTATGATTCAGGTTCCAGTGCCCAAAAATGTCTATAACAAACCTACAGTGCAGTTCTAAGGAGGAGATATGATGCTCAACACTGGTCAAACTTTGGATATGTAGTTGTAGCTTCAGGTTCAATAGCATTTTGCTTCACATGTGTGAAAGGGAGACCCTTTTCTGTGCATTAGAGAAGAGATTATTTTCGACGCAGTAGAGAGAGAGATGTGATGTGATGAGTGAGTCAAAATGAGGAAAAGTCCTCCTATATTTATACACATCGTTGGTGTTTGAATAGATGTGACTGTTGGGCTTCTGAGCCTACATGAGTTATAGGTCGACTTGATAATAATTCCATAATCAAAATAAATTTATATCTCCATGAATACTTATCGGAATTAGATAATCTTTATATCAATCCTACACCTCTTGATGAGAGGAATCTAATAAAAATATTATCAGCCATGAATAAGATGATCTGCATGAAGTTTTTCCTTGGTTGCCAATGTTAACAAATTATTCTATAGAGCTGTGATATGTCCCTTTCTCCCTTTGGCCATATTTCCTGTTTAATTTGGTTGTTGGGGTTCTTACTGTAACTAGTTTGGCAGAGCTGGTTATCTCCTTCTTTGAGCAAAAGGATGCTCATAGGACGTAGGATGCATGGGTAAGTGGACAGTTGGGATGAGTGAGAGAGATGACTGTCAAATCTGGAAGATGAATGGCGGAGATGGCTCGGCGAAGGCTATCGGCCGAGGTGGGAGCGGGGTGCGTCAGGGACATTGGATCTGCTACAGATAGATCAGACTGTCATCGAGCGATGGAGTTGCATGGGTGTTAACGGGTAGGCGTGGTTTACTTAGGTGGTAACGGTTTTCATTGCACAACATTCAGGCGCTAAGTGGTAATTGCCTGGGGCTGTGCGATTCCACTCAATGAACAACACGGAGTAGCATATGAGAGAGAAAAATTTCCCTCATCATGCACTATCACTCGATCTAGTTGTCCTTGCGATATGTGTGAAGGCCGTCAGATTTGGTGGAGATGATCTGACGGTGGAGAGTGGTCGAGTGAGTCACCTTTATTGGGTGCGATGTGATCCATTGGATTGGCGGGGGCTGATCAGCAGCGGGCATGCGGTGCGATGGGTTACGAGCATGCAAGGGATATGGATAAGGTTTTATAGTTAGCTTAGCTTTGTGCTTAGGGATGAGGCTAAATGGAATTTTGTCAGATTTAGAAGGTTCTTTTAGGAAATGAGGGAGGTTAAAGATGAGAGGGGTGAGGGAAGAAAGGGAAAGGTGACCAATGTAAGCCTGTTTTTGGACACAACCAAATAGACCAGACTTCTTTCTGGCATTTACAAAGTCAACGTTGCATAGCAGAGCTAACACTAGCTCCTTCTGGGCAGGAAATCCTCCCTGTGAGGTTTCAAGAACCGTAGACCACTGCCTTTCACATAGAAACAAGATCAACAATATTTTCTAGTATTCCATTGGGCATGGAGTCTAACTAAGCCTAAACTAAAAACTGTAAAAGAAAATATTTACAATGTTGGGGCCTAAAAGCCTTAAACAACAAAAACCTTCAAAAACCACCCATTAACTAGGCCATCAAAAACTGTTTCTCCTTCCATACTTTACAGCATTAAAGTGTTTTTCCCCTTGGACCTGAGCAATGACAAAAGGTCCCATCCATAGAGCATCAAATTTTCCATGATTGCCATTCTTTTCTTTCAATGCATCCCATTTAAGAACTAAGTCTCCAATTTGAAGATTGTCCATCTTTGCCTTTCTGTCAAAGGCTTCCTTAATTCTCTTTTGATGTGTTTCAGACTTCTCAATCAATTGATCTTTGATTTGATACACTTCAGCCAAGTCACTAATCCTCTTTGCCAAGTCATTTTCCTCATTCTGCTCTTCCTGCAAGAACTTGGCCATGGGGAGGGTCAACTGGATTGGGAATAAAGCCTCAGTGCCATATACCAGCTTGAATGGAGAATTCCCTATGGATTTCTTGGTGGTCACCCTATCAGCCCACAATGCAAACCTCAGTTGGGAATCCCAGTTCCTTTTGTTTTCTTCTAGCAGCTTTTTTATTGTCCTTATCAGGCTCTTATTGGATGATTCTGCTAGACCATTGCCTTGAGGGTACTATGAAGTGGAATACACTAGTTTAATGCCCATTGAGTCACACATGTCAACCAATTATTTTGCCCTGAAGGATGTTGCATTGTCCGTAACCAATTTATGCGGACAGCCAAACCTGGTGAAATGGTTTTCTATCAAAAACTTCAGGACAACATGGTGATAAGCTTTCTTAGTAGGGATGGCTTCAATCCATTTAGTGAAGTAATCAATGGATACTAAGATCCATTTGTGCTAGCCACTAGAATGTGGATTAATTTCCCCTATGAAATCCAAGCCCCACTGCTGGAAAGGGCCATTGGCATGTATTGGCTTCAAAGGTAAGGATTTCAACTATTGTTTTCCTTCAAACCATTGGCACCTGTCAAAAGATTTTACAAATGAAAAGACATCAAAAAATAGAATGGGCCAATAATACCCAGCTCTGAGGATCTTGTGGGTTGTGGTTTCCAATAGTGATGTGCTCCAAAGATGCTGGAATGAAACTGATGCATGACCTTCACAGATTGTTCTTTGTTTAGACATCTTAAGAGGATTCTTGATGGGTCCCTATTTGGTCAATTTAGTGTTTCTAAATTGATTTCATTAATTGTCAACCCGGGGCGCGTAAGCTGATGAAGTGAAGGTGTACTATATGTACTTAGGCAACCTCTTAAATCTTTTTGTCGTTTGGGGGTGTTGTTTGTGATCAATTTATCTTCCTAAGATGGAATGGAGATTTTATAAACATATGAGTGATAGTGTGTGTCAGGTGATTTCTAAATGGGTGAGTGTGTGTTATTGGTGGTTTCTAACTACCTTCTAAATTTGCAAAGGAAAAAGATTGAAAGAAATAACTTGAAATGAAACTGAAAGCAAAGTAGAAAAAAAACCACTTTCTAATAGCACTAGTCACTACTCATGCTGCTGCAATAAAAAGATAAAAAAAAACTACTTTAAAGACCAGTTATAATGTTTAACTCTTCCTAACTCTCTGCTTCCAACATATAGTACTATGTGAAACGCGATTAAGAAGTAGTTAGAGATAAGTCTAAAAAGTACTCAAAACAAGCTGTAAGTTATCAGTATTCTAATCTCTTAAAGATGAACAACTTATGATAAAGAGACCATCAATATGTTAGCATACAACTTGAGAAACTAAATTAGAAATCAACTAGGAAAACAGAGTAAAGGCAGCAACTTATGAATATGACAACTGAAAATACTATTAGAGATAAAGCAAATACACAAAGACACACAATCCCGGGCTAACACCTGCAAAAGATAGTCCTGATCAGTTTAAAGTAAATGCTGGAAATGAAATAACAGTGAAATTAAATCAAATATGTACATGTGTTTAAAGAAAAGGAAAATTGCTGAATTCAAAAAAAGTGAATGGTAAAAACATGAGAGTAAATTACTGTACAAAGGCTGTTATGAACGGGGGCCCTCCATCCACAAAGCCCAAAGAGAAATCAGCTACGTAAAGGAGTCAAACAGCAGTCTTCTATTAATTCATAATGCAGAAATTACAGTCAAAAAGTGTTGAAACAGCAGCTTCAAAACAGAGTTTCTGTGCTCACTAAAAACGTAGCAATTACATGAATGAAACAACTAAAGACTAATCTTCAAGCGTGCGCAGACGCTGGATTTTATAAGCAAGTAAACAACTGCCTACTGCGTAAAACAAGAAACTGAAAATTAACTGATAGCATGTAAATTAAATGGTTCAGCAACACGTCAATAGGTTCGTGGGTGATCTGGAAGGTACGGTCGTTATGGAGGTTGAATCCAAGGTTGGATCTTGTCTCCCATGACCTGCGTAGAGTGGAGGAGTTTCCATCTAGAGTGACGTATCCTTTCAGCTCACGCAGCACCGTTTGAGCTGGCTTTGTTGACCTAAGTTGGATCCTCGTTGACCGGAGGTATGCGTGGCGTTGCTGACCAAGTCAATAGCATAGGAACCTTCAACACCTTCATTCCCACGTGCCCATGTGATTCGTTTCTCAAAATGACACGTGGAACATGGAGATCAATGAAAAGGCTGTGGAATTGCTGAATGGCTGCGGAATTGCCAGACAGCTGCGGAAACTCTGTGCATATGTCAAAAATATAGACAAACAGTCAAACATTTATCAAAGTCAACCAATCATGCTTAAAGACATCAAATGTAATGATCTGGGTAAGTTTATGAGGAAAATAGGGCAAAAGAGAGGGATAAGTGAGGAAAAGCTGTAGGTAATGATGGATAAATAAGTGCAAGTTAGAGGCTCTACAGGACACAATGCAAGTTTCTTCATGATAGGAAAGTATGTTGGGTACATTATAGAGGTCCTCTAGGATCGTAGATGGGAGTACAGGGACAGTGACAAAATGATGTGTAACAAATGCCCCCTAAAGCGTGAAGGTTGAACTAGAGAGGGTGAAATTCTTTATGAATAAGTGCAGGGAACTAGAGTCCATCATCGGAGAAACCGCAAGCAAGTAAAAATACATATATATCACTGAAAACTCTAAATAATAACACATGAATTGTGGTATGGACGCATTCATCCATAGAATGATCATGTAAATGGATCCAAGGCATGGGCACAGCCATCGAGCATAAAGGATCATAATGAAACCAAGGTATGGTCGCAACCACCCAATAATGAGAAGGATCACATAAAACAACTCATGGTATGATTGCAACCATCCATCTAAAAGAAACATGTATATTGACATGACCATGTCATATCGCCTTGCAACCTGGACTTGTGTAATCATAGCCCGGGGTCTTGCGCTCCAAATGACCCGATCAAAGTACAAATCCTAACATGTGAATGAATGTGTTGAAGTCGAACATGCTAAGAAGTCGCTTGATTACCAGTCAATGATGTGAACCGTTAACAAGCACAAGAGAAACCACCAATAATGACAATGGCTCCCAAGGTACTGGCAGCACAATTCATGGAATGTGAATAAAGGAACTGATGTCGGACACTTGTGAAATCACCCGATTGAAAGCCAATGATGTAAACTTGTCTTCGAGTGCGAAGAAATTGCCATTAGAACATGCAAGCTCTAAGGTATTGGAAGGGAGTCTCTCGGTCGGCTTCCCGGATAATGAGCTGAAGTCGACGGGAATCGACTATGTCGAAGGAGGGCCATGATGTATCCCACATCATTGACATGAGACAAAGGGATGCAAATTATTTCAGATGATGCAGAGAATCAAGAGTAAGTGTAACTGTAGAGGGACTAACTCTTGAACATATCGGCGACATGATTCCGGATTTGGGCAACTTTTAGATCCATAGGATCGATGGTCATGATGACGTGGGAGAGATAAAATGGAAGGAAAAACTGAACAGCCTGACCCAGGAAGGTTAATGATGAAAAGGAGGATATCCCAACCCGACACGAAGTAGAAAGTGTGCTAAAATTGGCAACTAGGGCCAAAGTCCATGTGGGTCATATTATTTATTGCAGCTAATATTTTTATTGGATCCCTCTCATTGAGAGGTGTAGGATTGATCTAAAGATCATCCGATTCCGATAAGTATTTATGAAGTTATGAATTTATTTATGTTATGGACAAATTGTTAAGTCAGCCAACAACTTTTGTAAGCTCAGAAGCCCAACAGTCATGTCTATTCAACCTCTACATTTTAGTATAAGTAGAAGAGGACTTCAAGTCATTTCTACACACACTTGAATTTCTTCCTCTCTCTACTTGTCTTTGGGTTTTAGTAGGAGGAGAGATCCTAAGGAAAAGCCAGAAATGCCGGAACTGCCGGAAAAGCCAGAAAAGACGGAAAAGCTAGAACTGCCGGAAAATCTGGAACTGTTAGAAAAGGCAAAACTGTTGGAAATGCTGGAAACGACAGAAAAGCTGGAAAATTCGGAAAATCCGGAAAAGTCGGAACTGTCGGAAAAGTTGGAACTGTCGGATAATCCATAACTGCCGGAAAAGCTGGAAATACCGGAAAAGCCGGAAAAGTCGGAACTGCCGGAAAAGTCGGAACTACCAGGAACTGTCGAAACAACCCGAGCATATGTCTTCGAAGGAAGGCAACATGATGTATGAGATCATGGGTAACATAATAAGTAGCATGATGATATGAGCATGGGCAGCATAATAAGTAGCATGATGATATGAGCATGGGCGGCATAATGATGCATGATGATATGAGCATGGGCAACATAATGATGAATGAGATCATGGGCATGGGCAGCTTGATTATGAATAAGACCATGGAAGATGCAGCGTGATGAGCAACATGAAGGTGACAGCAACATAGTCATCAAGGTTCAACACATGTGACAGTACAGCAAGGTGTCACACGGTAATGTGCAGAAAATAGATGAGATGCAGCACTATGATAGGTGAACGAGTCACCTCAGAGAATCATTTGAAGCAATATGTCTTCAACAGATCTCATGCTTATATCAAAAGTCAAAGTGATTGACTTCTATTGTAAATGTACTATCTCTCTCACTTTATCTGTTAAACTTTGAAGAACATAAAAGAATAATTGATCAAGGGTTTCCCCACATTGTGGAGTTTGTCCCTAGTTAGCGCCACATCTTGTGTCCTCTTGTCTTGGTTTGTCTTCTGCGATTTATATTTATGTTCTATCTATAGTTTAATTTATGCTAATGTGGTTGCTAATATGGAAAAGAAATTGAAATAAATTGCTCTAGCATAGAACATACCTAAAATTAACATGGTATCGGAGTTGAGGTGAAGACAATGCCCAAGCAAGAGTGAAAGAGCAATCACCAAAGACAGTTGGGACAGGACAAAAGGATCAATGGGATCATCATCCCTCTTCTCATTCACTAAGGGTGAAGTTGAAGCAAAGAATATTATCAGAATGGCAAAGTGGAAGTTTCTGATGGCCTACCTAAAGATCACTTCATTGGGAAGTTCGGATCCAAGGGTGGAAGGAAAGGCGGATGCCTTGGTTGCAATAAGTTCAGCCATTATGCGAAGGAGTGTCTGAATGGTAGAGACACATCCCTTGATGAAGATAACAATCATTCCAAGCACATCTTCAAAGGAATGATTGGTAATGCAGGGCATCAATGAAATGGTCGACTATTCAAAGAAAGCAAGGAACCCGGACACTTCATCGGATAGAAGGGTGCGCTCTCTAATTTGATAGAGATGGAAACAATCGTGGGATTATACTTGGAGCCGATGCCACCTATCCTGGAAAGGGTGTAGGGAATGTTACCCCTCAATTGAATGAGGGTAACTCGATTCATTTACAAAATCTCTTTTATGTACCTGATCGCAAGAGAAACCTGGTGTCCATATCGAAAATGGAAGTCAAAGGTTTCAGGGTGGCACTCATCGATGGAAAGTTACATGTTTGAAAATAGAATTTTCAAAGATGTTTTTAAGTTCAGGTTTGTATCAAGTTGCAAGAAATCCATTGGGGACCATGTCGATTGACGCAGCACCAAGGGTCTATGGAACAGATGGTGACAAAGATGCCTAAATTCAAAAAGAACACGAAAGTACATATCTGAGATGTACCGAAGGAAAATCTAACAGGAGGGACCATTCCCCTCAAGTAGCAGGTTCACTGATATGAAACAATCTGAGGGGTTTGATATTGATGATCAGCAATCTCGCATATACAGGGGGAAGAAATTCCTCTATGGCTTGAAGTAAAACACCCCGAGGGTAGTATGAAAGGATTGATAGTTGTTTGATGAAGCTGAGATTCACTAGGAGAGAAACCGATCCAAACCATTACCCGAAGGTTGTGGATGATAGACCTCCCATACTGGCACCTCATAAGGACGACCTATTTATGACAGGTGCAGATCCTCTCAATTGCAGAAGTAAGAGGGAGTTGGATTCTGAATATGGAATGATAAACTGCAAGCCTATGACTACCTCGAGGATATTAACTTTCAGAAGTTATATGGTAGTGATGTCGGACCAAATTTGGGAAATGCCTCTGAGTTTCATAAACTCATTCGCGTTGATGTTCTTGGTGACCTTCCGTCCAAACGTATGTTTTGCAGTTAGCATGGTGAGCTCATATTTGGTTGAGCCTCACGGGATTGGTGCCAAGAATCCTCTGAGATATCTTCGGGGCACAATCTCTCATGGATTGAGATACACTGCCATAAATATGAAAACTACATGATTATTCGAATGTTGACTGGGCAGGCAGTGTGGAGGATCACTAGAGCACTTCCCAGTGCTGGTTCTCTTTGGATTCTACTTCGATATCATGGATGAGCAGGAAGCAGAAATCAGTTGTTATAAGTACCGTCGAGACCGGATACATAACTACGAGTATGACCTCGTATGAAGTTGTCTGGTTGTGGAAACTATTCATTGAGTACACGTGATCTATACCACTGTGATTCTTTATGACAACCGGAGATGGGATTTGATTATTGAGAAATACCGTATTCAATGATTGCTCCAGCAGATAAACATCAGATACTACCTTATCTGGGATATGGTAAGTCGATGAGCAAGGAAGCTCCATCGCACTGAGATGATGTATAGGTCGGTACACTTTGTCAGAGCCCCGAGGAAAGATTAAATTTGTGATTTTCCCGAACGACTTGGAGTCATCGAGGGACCCTTGTAAAAGGGTCCTGCATGTTGAATACATTGAGCTCTGGAAGCTCTGGGGGCTTGCGGTTCTTACTGGAGCAACATACGACCACAGGGTGACTCACCCTCTCTTGGTGGTGCGCACTGGGACAGGATGATTCACTCTCCTGTGGACAGGATGATTCACTCTCCTGTGGACAAGATGATTTGCTCTCTTGTGGGACAAGATGATTCGCTCTCTTGTGGGACAGGATGATTCACTCTCTTGTGGGACAAGATGATTCGCTCTCTTGTGGGATAGGATGATTCACCCTCCTATGGACAGGATGATTCGCTCTCCTGTGAACAAGATGATTTGCTCTCTTGTGGGACAAGATGATTCGCTCTCTTATGGGATAGGATGATTCACTCTCCTATGTAGTAGGATGATTAATTCTCCTGTGAGGTCTGGATGATGTGTTTTTCATGATGATTGTGTAGTAGGATGATTAGTTCTCCTGTGAGGTTTGGATGATGTGTTCTCCATGACGATTGTGTAGCAGGATGATTAGTTCTCCTATGAGGCATAGATGATGTGTTCTCCATGGCGATTGTGTAGCATGATGATTAGTTCTCCTGTGAGGACATGATTGACTAAGTTCTCATGTTGAGGCATCCTACCCATGAAGTCTGGGACTCATGGGGAGTACCTCTCATCTGATCAATCAGCAGGGAAATGAGGATAGGAACCATAGTAGTACTGATGGACGTATCGCTGTATCTACCGTACTCCCTATGCTAGGATGACCTTCATTGATCTAGGATCAACAATACTGGTCTGGGACTAATGGTAGGAGTTGTACCCACTATGACATTGACTTCGGGTCAGTTGAGGACTGGTTTGGGACTAGTGGTACATACTCTAAGACTGACTTCGAGTCAGTAGAGTATTGGTCTGGGACCAGTGGTAGGAGTTGTACCTACTATGACACTGACTTCGGGTCGGTTGAGGACTGGTCTAGGACCAGTGGTACACACTCTCGATCAATTCTTCTTCTTCATGGTTTAGCAGAACTAAGTTGAGCAGAGCAGAGCCAACAGAGCTGAGTAGAGCAGAGCAGAGCCAACAGAGCTGAGCAGAGCCAACAGAGCCAGCAGAGTAGAGTAGAGCCAACAGAGCTGAGCAGAGCAGAGTAGAGCCAGCAGAGCTGAACAGAGTTGAGTAGAGCTGAATAGAGCAGTGCAGGGAACTGATGGCAGAGATAGTACAGTTGGACATATGGATCAGTGGATCGAATTCTACCTAGTTGAGAGGGAGTGTTAAAATTGGCAACTAGGGCCAAAGTCCATGTGGGTTATATTATTTATTGCACCTGATATTTTTATTGGATCCCTCTTATTGAGAGGTGTAGGATTGATCTAAAGATCATCTATGGACAAATTTGTTAAGTTGGCCAGCAAATTATGTAGGCTCAGAAGCTAACAGTCATGTCTATTCAACCTCTACGTTTTAGTATAAATAGAAGAGGACTTCAAGTCATTTCTACATACACTTGGATCTCTTTCTCGCTCCACTTGTCTTTGGGTTTTAGTAGGAGGAGAGATCCTAAGGAAAAGCTGGAAAAGTCAGAACAGTCGAATAAGTTGGAACTGTTGGAAAAGCTGGAAAAGCAAGAACTGCCAGAAAAGCCAAAAATACGGAAAAGCAGGAACTGCCAAAAAAGCCAGAAAAGGAGGAAAAGCCGGAACTATCGGAAAAGCTGGAAAAACCGAAACTGCCGGAAAAGCCGGAAACGCCAGAAAATTCGGAATTGCCGGAAAAGCTAGAAACGCTGGAAAAGCCAGAAATACTGGAAAAGCCAGAAAAGCCAGAAATTCCGGAAAAGCCAAAAAAGCTGGAAATGTCGAAACTGTCGGAACTGTCGGAAAAGTCGGAACTACTGGGAACTGCTGAAACAGCCGAAGCATCTGTCTCCGAAGGAAGGCAACATGATGTATGAGATCATGGGTAGCATAATAAGCAGCATGATGATATGAGCATGGGCAACATAATGATGCATGATGACATGAGCATGGGCAGCATAATGATGAATGAGATCATGAGCATGGGCAGCTTGATGATGAATACGACCATGGAAGATGCAGCATGAAGATGAGAGCAGCTCAGTCATCAAGGTTCAACACATGTGACAGTACAGCAAGGTGTCACATGGTAATGTGGAGCAAATGAACGAGGGGAAACACTATGATAGGTGAAGGAGTCACTTTAGAGAATCAGTTGTAGCAATATGTCTTCAACTGATCTGTTGAGATTTTCTGTTTCATAAAAATAGGCAAAAATCTCAGTGTGTGACAACAATAGGAATTTGTTGCTAGATTAGCTCTATTTTGTTGGGAGAGAGTTAATGCATCCTATATTTGATGTAAGAGGATTTATGAGGCAGTTAGATTCTCTTAGCTATAAAAAAGGTATCCATACGGATTGTTTGAGTGAGAGTTTGTGAGGAAATTGATTAATTTTTGTAATCTCCTGTTCGATAATAAAGAATTGCCGATGCCTATGTTTGGTGGACGTAGCCTAGATTGGTTGGGTGAACCACGTTAATCTGCTGTCTCCTGTGTATGGTTATTTGCTGTGTATATTGTTTATTTGGTTGCTGCACACCTTTGCCTCTAACATGATCTCTGCAGATATCAAAAGTCAAAATGTTGACTTCTATTGTAAATGTACTATCTCTCTCACTTTCTCTACTGAACTATAAGAACATAAAAGAAGAATTGATCAAGGGTTTCCCCACATTGTGGGGTTTGTCCTTGGCTAGCGCCACATCTTGTGTCCTCTTGTCTTGGCTTGTCTTCTGCGATTTATGTTTATGTTCTATCTGCAGTTTAATTTAATGTTGATGTGATTGCTAATCTGGAAAAGATATTGTGCTAAATAAGAAAATTAAAACAAATTGCTCTAGCATAGAACAAACCTAAAGTTAAGATGGTATCAGAGTTGAGGTGAAGACAATGCCCAAGCAAGACTGAAAGAGCAATCACCAAAGACAGTTGGGACAAGATAAAAGGATCAATGGGTTCCTCATCCTCATCCCTCTTCAAATTCACCCTGGGTGAAGTTAAAGCAGAGAATATTATCAGAATGGCACAACGAAAGGTTTTGATGGCCTACCTAAAGATCACTTCATGGCTCAGCGGGTTCTGACTTCTGGAGTTTTAATGAGCATTTGTTGATTGTTTTAATTTCGTGTGTCACAAATCGATTTTGTTTTGCGTATCACTGTCTATTTAAGTTTGGAACACTACTCAACATGATTCACAAACTGGCCCTCCATGACTAGCTCACGCACCTCTATGTGTTCTCCATGCTGCTATAGGTGGATGCTGTCTAGGAAATCAACCATGGCTCCGGGTACCTCCGTGTTTCTTGGAACCCTAGCTAGGAACGACACCTCATCAATAGATTGTTGTATGCGTGTATGCTCTACTCTCTTTGCCAAGGTGTCAACCGGTGCTATCAAAGAGGTATCCAACAATGATGACTCCTGTGCTAAACTGGGTATATGAATGTGCTCCCCGCACTCCTATATGTCCTCTGTCCCATACTCAAACTCCTCCTCAGGTTCATTATATCTAAAGCTAGGTCTCCACTAGCAGAAGTGCCTCCTGGTCTCACCCTATAACTGTCCTTGTCCTACCTGTTCCTTTTTAGAGGATTTGGTGCCTTGAATTGGTCAACTTTCACCACATGGTGTATATGGTTGCAACCCCACAACCTGTGCACCTCTAGTATCTCTGCTGTAAGGATGAGGATGGGTCGAGTGTGTCACCCTCCTCAACTGGGCCAACCTCTCATCGTTCCAGCGGATTCCACCCTAGAATTCCTTTGCATATATACCCAAATCTTCTGTGATGTTGCTGGCGACCCACAGCTGGGCGAAGATCAAGGCTCTGATACCACTCTAATATTCCAAATTGAAAATTTTCAACGAATAATAGAAACATATACAAGGAACAACCATAAACAGATACTGCACATGCATATGAAAACACCAGAAAAATAAAGCAGAACAAATGAGCCAGTTCATTAATCTCGGGAATGGTGAGTCAATGAGCAAGGAAAATGGAACTTGGGCGTGCTACTGCAAGCTATGCAAAACCCAGGTGAGACAACTTTGATCTAGAGGAAATACTGGCCCATACTAGTACTGCGCACTACCCAGGCAATTACTGTTGTTGCTGCTAGAATGGGTTTGAAGATTCCGCTCTGAAGAATGTTTGGATCACCCTTAAATTGCAGCCACAGACTCCACTCTTCATACTCAAAAATACCCAGAAAGGGTTTGGCCCAACCCCAAGCCAAAACTGAACCCACAAAGTGATGCAAATTTACTAATTAACAATATGCTTTGTTATAACAATGAGAATTTCAGGCCCAAATATCGCCCAGAAAATTCTGTAAAATTAACCTGAAAACGCTAGAAAACGCCCCACAGTTTTGATACTACTGAATTATTCTCAATTCTACCACGAGAAATTTTCCCCAGCTCCAGCTAAATTATCCATTGAGAATCACCTCCTATATCCAACCCTTGTATCTCTCGACTCCACTTCTCTAAACCCTTGCGCAATACTTGGTCAATAGATTTTGTGCCCTTGCCAAAAGATAGAAACATGAACCTAGGTAATAGCCTCCAATCCAACTCGGCAAATCGTTGTTTGAACTCTGATCTAGCAATAAGAAAATTCCTTGTAAAATCTCGGAGCTTCTAACCCACGCTTGCTCCCACAATGTGCTCCACAAAATACCTCTGTGCCCAAGAAAAAAACACACTACTGAATAAACTCTTGCAATGAGGTTCAATGTAAACTCGAAATTAAGCTCCCCAAAATGCCTCACTAGGGAGACACTTGAAGTTCTCCGAAATAAGTGTGGAATTCCACTTGGAATTCTTGGTGATAAACAACACTCTAGCCCTTGTGCTAAACAACTTCAAGAGAAGATGGAATTTGAAGTGTAATAGCCAAAAGATGATTAGCAAATGTGTCCATCCTCCTTTTATAATTTCTCCGTATTGACCACTCCGTGTCAACTACCCTATAGTAGTGCACACTTTTGCAAATGAATTTCATCATGTTTGACCAGTCAAATATTAAGGTTTGATCATCATCATTTGTGAGTTCATAAGAATTGTAAATCCAAATTTAGCAAGTTTATTGTAAATGACTAGTATGATTGTTTAATTATGTAACAACACCTAGGTAAGTCTCTGATTTTGGCGACTAATTTCATCCTAAGAGGTTTTTCGTCTCACCGAGTTATGTGTTTTTAAACACACATACTCAACAGAGTTTTTCCCTCCAGCTTAAAGCCCAAAGCTAGGATGGAATTTATCATCAAGATCTTAGGTAAATCCTACTGTTCTAGTCTAGTCTTTTGCAAAAGTAATTTGGGAATAATTTAAGCTAATTGGCTAAATTATTTTATTACAACTCACTTGATCTTCCAGATCATATTGAGTCGTAGAATTGGGTAATAAATTGAGGGTCTATAACGAACGGGTGTTCCACCTTTGAGGGTTAAAATTGTAATATCTTGATGTAAAAATATTTTGGTGCATGGTCTCTCATATTTAGACATCATGGCTTAAATATTTAAGAGTGAAAAAATTATTAATCCCCTTTAGTATCAATTAATTAATTTTTTTAGCCAAAATAAATTAAAATCTTGAGCCAGAAAATTAATTAATTTTTATTTTTGGTTTTTCGGCGAAAAAATAGTTAAATAATTAGCTGGAAATTGGTCAAAAAATAAAAATGAGAGAAAAATAAATTCTATCCAAGTGAAAAATATTAAAAAGGGTAATGTGCACTTTCCAAGAAAGGGATCTCCACATATAAAGCAAGAAAAAATTCAAGACAATATTTTTCGATTAGAAAAAAGGAATTAATTCCTAGAAAATTTGATTTTTTAATGAAAATCGAATTTATGGTCCAAGTTGGTTAAGAGAATGGGAATTTTCCAAGGAGAAGAAGTTAGGAAGAATCTTTTTTGGACCAAGAAAAAATGCATCATCAAGGAATTCGATTTTTTTTCTCAAGCAATCAACAATGGAGATTATTTTGACATGGATCAAGCATTTAATTAGCCATGATCAAGTCAAATTTGTGCACCTTCATGGAACAAGCTGTTATTCACTTGGAAGAGTCTTAAGAGCCCTCATTTTTTCTATATAAGGACGCATATGGTCCTCATTGTAACATCTCTTGATGCTGTGCTTTGGCTTTTTGGTCCTGAAGTTCTCTCTATTTTGAAAAAATAATACACAAGTCTTTGGGGTGAAATATCGTGTCTTCTCTTATGGATATGGTAATGAATTCTTTAGCTTAATTTTCCACTAGTGGTTATATTTGCTACTTCATTTGCTTACATAAAATTAGTAGTGTATAGCTATCATACATTGGTAATTAGATTTGGAAAATATTTTAGGATTGGACGTGGCTAGTGTGCTTTTGTTTAAGTTGCTAGAATTTCCTTCCATTATATTTTTCATGTCCCATTGAAGCTAACAAAATCTTTCTGAGTTGTGTAGAAAACAATTAATTGAATCAACACTCAAGCGTGAGGGGATGTTTTTGTTCAAGTTAACCAACTCTTGAGTGATGAAGTAGGAGGATCCACTCTATTTTACTTGAAGGATTTATCTGACTATTTTTTGTTGCGGGGTTTCTTGACCTTAGCTAGAGGAAAAATTTTATTTATCTCAAATCTCTTTAAATTATTGTGCTTAATAGAACAAATTTGTTATTTAGAGCTGTTATTAGCTGATAATGGAAACGAGTTGTACTCATATTCCATTGATCTAGCTATTGTGAATTTGTAAATAAATCTTGTGCATAGTTTTATTTATTTTTATATATTTTCGTTCATTATATATATATATATTTATATATATATATATATATTATATATAGATTTGTTTGCATTTTTTTCTCACATTTGTGTTCGTAGATTTGAATGCTTGAGTAAGTATTTCATTAATGAGTTATTGGAAGGTGGATCAAGAGGAAGATTGAATTTTTAATTTCCTAACACTCTTTTCCTTGCACGGCTGGAGTCTTATAGTTTTCATTAATTTTTGGAAGTCGTTAACCTTGGAAAGTTTATTCTAGCCTTTTGAATTACAAGATTTAACTTTGTCTGGCTCTCTTGGGGCCGCAAACCATTTTTGCATAGATCAATTTCTTTGAATTGCATTTTTTTTTTGTTCCCTTAAAAGAAGGCTGTAAGCCTTTTGGGCTTCTTTCTTGCTATTGATTTATTATCTAACCCTTGCCATTTGTGGAAAGATATAATATTTGTTTTTAGCAGGGGTTTCATCAAATTCTTGGTTTAAAAGAATATTGTTTTTGGAAAAGCAAATTAATTTTAGAAAAGAGAATTGATTAAGCTTGGAATTTTACGATTTAAAAATTTTCCATCCACAAAGTTTATTCCGTTTAATCCCTAGCATATACTTTTCCTTGATTTTAGACTAAACTATTTTTTTGGCAGTGGGGGAAAGGTTTTTTTTGGGAGAAAGTCTATTGTTAAAATTGTAAAATTATTATAAATTTTTTCTCTCATAGGTATCTCGGGGAAGGATATTAAAACTCTATTAGAAAATCTTTAAGATTATTAAAGCCCTCCCTCTCATTTCTCAAAAAGGGGGTTTTATTTGTAACTTTAATAAAGTCATTTTTTAGGGGAGCTTGGGATTATTTTCCATGGTATCTTTTCTCCTTTTCTAGGTGTCTTGAGTTATGCTAACTTCCTAATTCTTTAATTTTCTTGCATCTGTTAGAGTAGCTCACTAACCATTTATATCTAGTTTCATTGTTAATCTAACTGGCATCTAGCTATTGTTTCTAACTTGCATTGCCTAGGCACTTCACTTGATTATCATATATTGATCTAAATAACTTTGGTTTATATTGAAATAACCTTTATTTGGCTAATAGATTTAAGTTCTATTGAAGTTTCTTATATCTGTCATCATTTAAATAAATTCTTGTGCTTTGTTTCACAAAGAAGCAAATTTCTAATTAAGAACACTTATGTTATTTCTCTAATATTACATTCTCCTTAAACACTTTGTTTCATTGAGTAAGTTTACATGCTTCATTGATGTTGTGATTTTGGGCTTAAAGTACTTTTCATCATAAGAGGATTAGCATTTCTCTCTTTGAAGCATATTATTTTAATTGCATCTCATTAAAATATTGCATTAACATTTGCATATTCGATCTAATCTTTGCATCTCACATAGATTACTCTTGCATTCATTCATCTAACTTTCCCTTTCAATTGGTTATTTGTAGTTTGAATTGTGGGCTAACTATTTCCTTGCAAGTGTTTCCTTATATTCTTGTGCTCAATGTAATGTATTTGTCTTTTGATTGTCATATCATAAATTAAGCATCTTTACTTCAAGTACAAGCTTTCTTTCTTGCAAGTTTTACCTTAAGTCTTATTGCTCATAATTTTAATTGCTTATAATCTCTTGGTTTCTTGTACTAGCACTGGTCTTGCAACACTACTTATCTTATAGCTTGAAATATCCTTGTGCAAGTTTTATAATCTGTCTTGAGCATTGTTTATAAGGCACTAGTCTATCATCTATTTATCTCATTAAGTGTCTTATTGAATTAACTAAATCTATCTTTAATAACCACATTACTCATTAATCACACTTGAAAATTAATTATAATCAAGTTCATAAGATAACTAAGTGTAGCTCCTAGAACTTGTTGGTTCCCAACACGTTTCCCCTCATCCTTCACCTCACACCTTTAGGGACTACGCCCCTTAGCTTGCCTAGGAGATAGCTAGAACGAAGTGGGCAGAGATCAGAGTGACAACCCCTGCCTTGAGTGTTGTTGTCCTTGGTGTACACTTTGAGCGACCACAGTTTTTGGCGTCGTTGCTGGGGATAATTTTCTTGTTCTTGGCGTTTCGACATTTTTTTTGGAACTATTTTGAGTTTTTGGTTTTGAACTAACTTTTTCAATTTAATCTTCTTGACCCGGCCCCGCCACATTTTTTTGGCACCGTTGCTGGGGATAGAGTTTTTTTTTTGTTCCTAGTTTTTGACTAGCTTTTGATTTTTGGCATATTGGATTTTCAGAGTTAGATTCATCTTCAAGTGGCGATTCCACTTTTTTCATTCTCTACAAGAATTTCTGCTAGAAGCCTTGTTGTCGTGGATTTCTTGTTAATCTTGAACAAGAAGCTCTCACTAATATCTATTTGCTCTTTCCTGACCCAATTGAACAAGACATCATGAACTTGTTCGCCCCTTGTAATTTTACTTGCATTCAAGGTCATCCGCATGACCTTCTAGAAAATGTTGACTTGTTGCCTTCCTTTCAAGGAAATAATGCGATTAATGTTAAAGCTCATCTCAAGGCTTTTAAAGTTTTCTTGGGTAAATTTGCTAGCCATGCTAATAATCACGAAGATGTGAAAATGAGGCTTTTTGTCCTTTCTCGAGAAGAAGATGCTTTGGACTGGTTTATTGACTTTCTGGATAACTCTTTTGATTCTTTGCAATCAATCACCAATGCCTTCAATAATAAATATGGAGATAAGAAGAATAAAAGGGATTTACTTTACACCATTAACAATATGAAGAAAGATGAAAATGAGACAATGGAACAATTCAATAAGAAGTTTAATGATATTGTTAGGAGTTTATCTCATGATTATAAACCTCCACACAAGTCTCTGCTTCTCCATTACCTCGATGCATTTACAACTGAGATTTCTTATGATTTGAGATGCGCTAAGCCTAATGATTGTAAGGTTCCCCAAACTTTGGCAGAAGAAATGGAACAATGTAGGAATGCATCTAAGAAATCTGAAATTCCTGGAACCATAGACGTAATAATACTTGGCAGAAGAAAGGCCCTCCTAATGAGCAAAGACCGCTATATCAGCTTCAGTTTACCCATCTTGTTGAGCAAGCTCTGCCTTATTGTAGACCTTGCAACGCTCTTCATGATGAAGCTATGCGCCCTGTTGTCAAAATAATCATGGATATTAGAATGATGGGGACAAGCAATCAAATTAACGTTGTTGGTAAGGAACATCATTTGCCTATAAAGGATCACTTTGACAATGAAAAGGAAAATGATAAACATCTTATCAAGGAGTTGATTCAAATGATTAAGGATATGCAACTCAATTATACACAAATGATTCAAAACATAGAAGCTGATCAATCTTCAAAATAGGATAGGAGCCATTGAAGCAGATCATGACAAAGAAAGGAATTCCATGCAAAATTGTTTACTTGTCATGAGAGAAAAACCTGTTCAAGAAATGAATGCCATAGAAAACATGCTAAAGATAATGGAAGTTAATTATTGTAATCAGATGTCCACTATTCAAAATCATTTGATTGCAATGGAAGCAAGACACACCTAGGAAATGACTACCACGAAGGATTATCACTTGCAGGAAATGAAAACTATGGAGGCCAATCAGATCACTCTACAAGATAAATTTGTGAAAACAGAACTCAATCAAGCAAAATTAATAGTAAGGCATGCAGGGAAATGAGTTCCATACAAAAAAGATTGGAAGAAATGGAAAAATTACAGTCACGAAAGTTTCAAACTTGTCCAAATAATAGATGTCAGAAAATCAAAGAGCTTTCAACAAATCATACACCTCCTAACCCGTTGAAGCTAGTGACATCTTGTTGTGAACTTCATGAGAAAGTTGGTTATCCCATTAAGGAAGGTTTAACTGAGAATGACATGGTTAGAAAGGAAATTGAAAAAGATCAATTTATAACTATTGGGAAAAATCAAGGAATTAGTCTTAATCATAACATTTGTGAGACTGATTCCATCATTCATGACAGAACATATGCAAAATGAAGGAAGACATGTTACAAAAGTTTTAAATTTTCCATCTAAGCATTTCCATGAGCAGGAAGAAAGGTCTTCTTTGATCACATCATCATCACCACCACGGTATACCAAGAAGAAGAGAAAGGAGGAAAAAAGGAAAAAGGATCTAAAAGATAAATCATCAATGTGAAGCGGGAACAAGGCTCATAAAGTTAGAAGTCAAAAACAGAAGAGGCTTGATAAATTTGATGCTCGTATACAACACAACATTGAGATGGGTCAGTGTCTCAAAATCTTCAGAATTTCACACGACACACCAAAGAAACAACTATGGATCTGCCAAAGAGCAGGCATGTTCTCAACATGGACTTCACTGAAGACATCTGATGCCATAAGGCATCCTTTGTATCGTATTCCTAATCATACTTTCTGTCATTTCAGTTCAATACTTCTATTCCATAGATTAAGCTTCATTTTTGTCTTTAGATTAGATTTACATTTCATGTTAGTAGAATAGTTTCTGTTATAGAGCTTCTATATCATGTACTTATATATGATGATTTTTTGGATTATATTTGAATGGACGCTACTTATATGAACTTGTGTGTTGCTTGGGTTCAGATTCTAGATTCTCACATTCCTCCAGTGAAGCAATGTGTCCCCAAGTAGATCCAGATGTTGACCACTCCGTATCAACTACCCTATAGCAGCACACATTTTTGCAAAGGACTTCCATCATGTTTGAGCAATCAAATATCCATGTTTCATCATCATCATTCGTGAGTTCATCAGAATTGTAAACCCAAATTTTGCAAGTTTATTGTAAATGACTAATATGACCATTTAATTATGTAACAACACCTAGGTAAGCCTTTGATTTTGGCAATGAATTTCATCCTAGGATGTTTTTCGTCTCATCGAGTTATGTGTTTTTAAACATAGATACTTGACAGAGTTTTTTCCTCCAGCTTAAATCCCAAAGCTAGGATGGAATTTATCGTCAAGATTTTAGGTAAGTTCTAGTGTTCTAGTCGAGTCTTTTGTAAAAGTGATTTGGGAATAATTTAAGCTAATTGGTTAAATTATTTTATTACAAATCACTTGGTCTACTAGATCATATTGAGTCGTAGAATTGGGTAATAAATTGAGTGTCTATAACGAATAGGTATTCAAGCTTTGAGGGTTAAAAGTGTAACATCTTGATGTAAAAATATTTTGGTGCATGGTCCCTCATATTTAAACATCATGGCTGAAATATTTAGGGGTGGAAAAATTATTAATCCCCTTTAGTATCAATTAATTATTTTTTTCTAGCCAAAATAAATTAAAATCCTAAGCCAAAAAATTAATTAATTTTTATTTTTGGTTTTCTGGCGAAAACGTTTTTAAATAATTAACTGGACATTGGTCAAAAAATAATAATGAGAGAAAAATAAATTATCTCCAAGTGAAAAATATTAAAAAAGGGAATGTGCACTTTCCAGTAAGGGAATCTCCACAAATAAAGCAAGAAAAATTCCAAGAAAATATTTTTGGCCTAGTAAAAAGAAATTAATCCCAGAAAATTCAATTTTTTAATGAAAATCGAATTTATGGTCCAAGTTGGTTAAGAGAATGGGGATTTTTCGAGGAGAAAAAGTCGAAAAAATATTTTTTGACCAAGAAAAAATGCATCATCAAGGAATTCGAATTTTTTCTCAAACAATCAACGATGGAGATTATTTCAACATGGATTAAGCATTTAGTTAGCTAAGACCAAGTCAAATTGGTGCACCTTCATGGAACTAGCAGTTATTCACTTGGAAGAGTGTTTATAGCTCTTATGTTTTTTATAAAAGGAAGCATATGCTCCTCATTGTAACATCTCTTGATGCTGTGTTTTGGCTTTTTGGTCTTGAAGCTATCTCTATTTTGAAATAATAATACACAGGTCTTTGGGGTGAAATATTATGGCTCTTCTCTTATGGATATGGTAATGAATTCTTGAGCTTAATTTTCTACTGGTGATTATATTTGCTACTTCATTTGCTTACATAGTTTTATTAGTGTATAGCTATCTTACATTGATAATTAGATTTGGAAAATATTTTAGGATTGGATGTGGCTAGTGCCCTTTTGTTTAAGTTGCTAGAGTTTCCTTCCATTATATTTTTTATATTTTGTTTAAGTTAACCAACTCTTGAGTAATGAAGTAGGAGGATCCACTCTATTTTACTTTAAGGATTTATCTGACGAGTTTTTGTTGCAGGGTTTCTAGACCTTATAGCTAGAGGAAAATTTTATTTATCTCAAATCTCTTTAGATTATTGTGCTTAATAGAACAAATTTGTTATTTAGAGTTGTTATTCGTTGATCATGGAACCGAGTTGTATTCATTTTCCATTGATCTAGCTATTGTAAATTTGTAAATAAATTCTTCTGCATAGTTTTATTTATTTTGTATATATTTTTCATTCATTTTGTATATATATATATATATTGTTTGTTTGCATTTTTTCTCACATTTTTGTTCATAGATTTGAAGGCTTGAGTGAGGATTTCGCGAACAAGTTATTTGAAGGTGGATTAAGAGGAAGATTGGTCTTATAGTTTTTATTAATTTTTGGAAGTCGTTAACCTTGGAAAGCTTATTCTAGCCTTTTGCATTACAAGATTTAATTTTGTGTGGTTCAAATAAATTTGCTTGTGGTCGCAGACCATTTTTGCATAGATCAATTTCTTTGAAGGGCACAGATTTTCTTTTAAATTGAAAAGAAGGTTGCAAACCTTTTGGGCTTCTTTCTTGCTATTGATTTATTATCTAACCCTTGTCTTTTTTGAAAAGATCTAATATTTGTTTTAGCAGGGGTTTCATCAAATTCTTGGTTTAAAAGAACATTGTTTTTGGAAAAGCAAATTAATTTTATAAAAGAGAATTGATTAAGCTTGGGATTTTAGGATTTAAAATATTTCCATCCACAAATTTTATTCCTCTTAATCCCTAGCATATACTTTTCCTTGATTTTAAACTTCAAATTATTTTTATTGCAATGGGGGAATGTCGTTTTTTGGGAGAAAGTCTATTGTTAAAATTGTAAAATTATTATAAAGGTTTTCTCTCATAGGTATCTTGGGGAAGGATATTAAAATTCTATTTTAAAATCTTTAAGATTATTAAAGCCTTCTCATTTCGCAGAAAGGGGGGTTTTATTTGTAACTCTATATATATATATATATATATATTAGGAAGCTTGGGATTATTTCCATGGTATCTGTCTCTTTTTCTAGGAGTCTTGAGTTATGCTAACTTCCTAATTCTTTAATTTTGTTGCATTTGTGGCTCACTAACCATTTAGATCTAGTTTCATTTTTAATCTAACTGGCATCTAGCTATTGTTTCTAACTTGCATTGCCTAAGCACTTCACTTGATTATCATCTATTGATCTAAATAGCTTTGGTTTATATTGAAATAACATTTATTTGGCTAATAAATCTGAGTTCTATTGAAGTTTCTTACATCTCTCATCATTTAAATAACTTATTGTGCTTTGTTTCACAAAAGAGCAAATTTCTAATTAAGAGCACTTGTGTTATTTCTCTAATTGACATTCTCCTTAAACGCTTTGTTTCATTGAGTAAGTTTACATGCTTTATTGATCTTGTGGTTTTGGGCTTAAAGTACTTTTCATCATAAGCAGATTAGCATTTCTCTCTTTGCAGCATATTATTTTAATTGCATCTCATTAAAGCATTGCACTAACATTTGCATATTAGATCTAATCTTTTCATCTCACATAGATTACTCTTGCATTCATTCATCTAACTTTCCCTTTCAATTCGTTATTTGTAATTTGAATTGTGGGCTAACTATTTCCTTGCAAGATTTTCCTTACATTCTTGTACTCAATTTAATGTATTTGTCTTTTGCTTGTCATATCATAAATTAAGGATCTTTACTTCAAGTACAAGCTTTCTTTCTTGCAAGTTTTACCTTAAGTCTTATTGCTCAAAATTTTTAATTGCTTATAATCTCTTGGTTTCTTGTACTAGCGTTGGTCTTGCAACATTACTTATCTTATAGCTTGAAATATCCTTGTGCAAGTGTTATAATCTGTCTTGAGCATTGTTTGTAAGGCACTAGTCTATCATCTATTTATCACATTAAGTGTCTTATTGAATTAACTAAATCTATCTTTAATAACCACATTGCTAATTAATCACACTTGCAAATTAATCATAATCAAGTTCATAAGATAACTAATTGTATCTCCTAGAACTTGTTGGTTCCCAACAAGTTTTCCCTGATCCTTCACCTTTCACCTTTAGGGACTAACTCCCTTAGCTTGCCTAGGAGATAGCTAGAACAGACTAACAGAGATCAGAACGACAACCCTTGTGTTGAGCATTGTTGCCCTTGGTGTACATTTCGGGCGACAACACTCCCCATGCTTCTAAACTCCTTTTTTAATTATTATTTTATTGGTGGGGGCCATTTTCCACTAAGTGACTTTTCCCTCCATTTTAATAAGATAATAATTTGCAGCCAATCTCCAATAAAATAATACTTGCCACCTTTCTCCAAAATAATATTTGCCCCTTTACTTAATATCACCAAAATTAGGGAAATTCCCATGCTCACAAAATTGGGGATGTTACATGGAGATTGATTTTTGCCTTGGAGGTGTCTTTTTGGGATTGAGAGAAGGCTATTTCGTAGAAGAATTGTAAGATTAATTGCAGATTTTTATTGTTTTTTATGTGATTAATTAATGCTAGGGTTTTTCTTGTTCCATGTCTAGATGGATATTGTTTATGGAAAATCTTAGTTGATTGTTTCTTTTATATTTATCTTCCTTGAAATCCATATGGGACCTCCTAGATAGCTTCCATTATTTAATTCTCCCCTCACAAAGAAGATAGCTGGGGTTTGCACAAGTGAAAAGTAGGTTTTTCCCCTTGCTCTGAAAATTAATTCATTTTCTCTTAAATTTAGCCCTGAAGACTCCATCACTGAAGTAGGGATAGGCACTGGTATCTTGGTATCCTTGGTGTTGGTCAAAGACTGCATAAGCTTCTATATTTTCCTTCCTTTCAGTTTTCTAAGTCCTTAAGGCAAGTTGCTGGGCTATTTAGTAGCGCTGAATTCAATTTGGGCATCCTTGGATGAATGTTGGATCTAAACAGGCTTGGATTTAACCTTGTTGAGCCATCTCTCTCAAAATCTAGCCTTTTGCATGGTTAAATTTGCCTTAGAAAGGTTGATATCATCCTCTCTAAGTAATTTGTGCCATAGAAAATCCCTAAGCCTAGCTAGGGCATCAATTTAGGGCTTAATTTGTGGGTTTGCTTTCTCCTTTGTTGATTATATCATTTCTAAACCCTTTGCTGGGTGCATGTGTGCCTAGCAATTCTTTTAATGATATACATCTTGAAACCCTTGGTCACATGTGCCTCTTTTATGGCTTGGTCAATGTATTATACATTATTCCTATACAAAAGGAAGTGTCTTTATCCATTGAAGAGTGGCCTTACCTAGTCTATATTTACATCACCTTGAGCCATATAACCTAGATACCCTTTAGGTGATCACTAGGAAGCCTCCCTTGTGGTGCAATTCCACTAAAGAGCATGAGGAATAATTCTGAGGTGACAGTGGCAATCTTCCTCATTGTTGCAACAAGGTTTGGATTTTTCCTTGTGAGGCCTCTCACACGGCTTTCTATTTTTGAGGCAACAGGCCCTAACTTCGCTTTGAACTTTGAATTAGCTCCATATCAACTTTCTTTGATATGGCTACGTTTCTTCATGTGCTTAAAATTGCATAATCAAAATTGTGGGAGGAAAAGAAGGGTAGGTGGGGAGAGTGTTTAAGTAAGTTTGTGTTAAGGTTTAGATGTGTTTTTTTCTTTATTGGCATGTAGAGTAGGGTTATATGCAACTAGTTAGTTTGAGAGTAACTAGGTTGATTAGATTGGTTTGGACCAAAATTTGGCCAAAATTGGTGGTGAGGCTTGGTGAGAATCAATTTATTCGAATTAGTTGGTTTTTATGACCATCATCACCATTATCTCCTAAATTAGCATCTAAGTGGAAATCCCAATGCACAAATGCAACCTTGGGGTAATGATCAATAGTTGTATCACTGCCACTTTAATACAACCTCCTTTTCACTTTTGGCCAACTCTCTAGAGACCGAGGGGGTTATCCCTCAATTATACTATGATTATAATGAGAGCCTAGGTAAATCTAAAATATGATTAACCAAAGTAAGTGGATTGATGTGATATATGTTTGTTAAGGATAAATCAACTTGCATAAAACGTTAGATCTGTAAGGCGTTGAATTCTTTATTTTTTATGTGTGACATCCCACAAATATTTTAATGATAAAATAAATAAATCCCACAAAGATATAACATGTAAAACATAAAATATTGCCTTAGCGATGTAATGCCTTACGCAAGTTGATTGAACCCTAATAAAACAAACATGTATCCAATCAATCAACTTAGAAGCTAAAATAATTTTTTTTTGTAAGCTTGGTAGATCCTTCCATTTTCATTAATATAAACGCAAGTTACATCCACATAACAAATAGTTAGATGGCCTCAACTTGCCTTGACGGAAACCAAGTCTGTTGGCCACCTAATAGCGTGATATGCCATCCAATAACACAAAATAATTAGTCTTTCTACGCAAGCTAGATGAGTCTGTGTGTCTTTGCCTTGCCTAGATACTACTTGCCTATAAACAAATGGAGCAACATTACGAAAATTAAAAGCTTCCCGCATACAAAAGAAAACAAAAAACTAAGAAACCAGCAAGCAAACTACTCTTCTCCCTTGGAAGATGTAGACTCCACCGGCGCCGAGTCCTTACCATTGGAGCCCGAAAGCTTTGTCTATAAGAGAATGCAAGAGAGGTGATCTTCAATTCGACGAAGGTGGTCATCTTGTTTTTGCATCTGAAATTGGAGCTTTTGGAAGTCCTGTTTATAGTTAGGGAAGTCCTGCACCACTGTTGCGATGGTCACAGGGATCTGCTCTAGGGCCTTTCCTAAGATACTCTTCATGGACCAGTACAGATACAAGGTTTGTTTCAACTGAGTAACACGACCACGGGTGTGCCCTGGGTCCTGTTAGTGTCAGTCTTTACAGCCTTCCTCCAGTGATCAAACATGCTCTTACAAAGTTATTTTGAAGTGTCAAGGTCAAATTTTGTCATTTCAAAGAGTTTTCAAGCAAAATTTGGTCACTAGGCATTAGGTCTAGGTTTTGCTTTCACTCCTTCTAAATTTGTCCAAATGGCGGGCTATGTCATCATTCAGCTGAGTCTATCATCATTCATAGG
>APFE031180316.1:52294-70185 GCA_000404065.3 Pinus taeda
ACGAGGTGAAATGGTTTGATGTAGCCTTGAGAGTTTGTCTATCTCAGCCTAGGTGAATTCCAAGCGCTAACAGGTCCGACATCATACCTTGCTAATCCTCCACCTCAATTGCCATCGAACTAGCCCGCTGGTTCAAGTTGGCTTCCCATTCCTCGATTAACTGATGGATTTCCCCGCTCATTCCTTCACGACATGCTGTGGACACATAATTTATGATGTTGGCAACTGGTTTGCGACCCCTCGATTTGCCCCCAGAGGAGCTGCGCTGCTTTGCCTTCGCTATCCCCCTGGTTTTCCTACCATGACCAGAAGCTAAAACAATTAAGAAATTAGTGAATTAAATTTAAAGTTTGGTTTATAATGCTTAATAAAGGAAAATTTTCAGATTTGAACCTTAGTGGTGAAAACCACTTGCTTCCTTAGTGGTGAAATGAACTTAAGCTTGAAGAGTTAAATTATAAATATACTTTATGATATAGGAGATAGAATTTCATATTTGTAAAAGATACATCAAGGAACCTATCGGCTACTTGTACAATGTGGGGTTCAACAAATTTGACTTTGAAGCATTCTACTTCTTCAAGTTGGTGATAGTAGGTGTAGACAAAGACTTGAAATCCACCATCCCAAGTTTCCTCAAGATATCAATTGCATATTTCCCCTGTCCTAGGAAGATCTCACCGATCAGCGACCTTGCCTCAAACCCTAAAAATTAGTGCATCATGTCTTTGCCCATCACGAATTGTGTAGCAAGAACACACTTGCACATCTTTATGAGCTTCTTTGACCTTGTGATAAATAGATTGTCATCATACAACACCAAGATGAGCGGATCGTCTCCAACAAGTGTGTAATACAAGTTGGGATCTGCCTCACTCTTGGCACATATCCATTAATTGCTCTAGGTGCTTGCTTGAGTCCGTATAATGCCTTCTTGAGCTTTCATACATGGGAATCTCTCCCATGTGCCTCAAATACCAGTGGTTGCTCAATGTACACCTACTCCTCAATTACCCCATTGAGGAAGGTTGTTTTCACATCCATCTGATGTATCCTCCACCCCATATCTAAAGAACTAGATATGACATCGCTGATAGAGGTATACTTGGGGACTGGAGCAAATGTCTCCACATAGTCCTCTTCCTTCTTCTAGGTGAACCCTCTCACCATGAACTTAGCCTTATGCTTCTCAATGTTGCCATCTACAACATGCTTGATTTTAGAGATCCACCTCGAACTAACCACTGATTTCCCCTTTTGCTTGGGCACAATATCTAAGACATCCCTCCAAACCTACTAGCCTGTTATCTCCTCATAATTGCCAGGCTCAGAGTTAATAATATCACTCATGAGTTCCATGATTGGGGAAACTGTCTCGGTGGTCTACTCTTCCTGAAAGTGCTCCTAGGAGATTCCAAATGCTCCTAAGCATCTCTTAATGTTTGCTCACACCATCCTGGCTTCCTCTAGATAGAAGTAAAAGGAGCCTCCAACTCCTCCTCTTGATTTGAAGACTAAGTCCCAGCTGATGATGTTGCTGGTCTCTCCTTAATAATCAAAGACTCTCACTCCTTATCCTCTACCATTGCAGGAAAGGGTTGATGTGACTTCCTAAATGCTCGACTATCCTTCAACCTGACATCCTTGCTCACCACAGGCTTCCCCCTGCAAGGAATGTGCACCTGCATGCCTATGATGTTTCATTGGAACCTTCAAAGATGCCCTTTTGTGCTTAGGGATCCATTTTTTCTCTCCTCTCTAAAGGTACATGGATATATCCCAGACACTCAAAGATGTGAAAATGCCCAACCTCCAGTCTCACACTTGTGAATGCCTCCTTAGTAGTCTTGTCCTCCAAGATCTTGTGCAGACTCTTGTTTTGATGCAGACTATTGTGTTGCAAGCTTCTGTCCAAAGAAACATGGGCAGATCCTGATCGTGGATCATTTCCTTGGTAGCTACAATGATGGCCCAATTCTTCCTCTTTGTAACCCCATTTTGTTGTGGGTTGTAAGGCATTGTCAACTCCTCCTTGATTCTTGCCTCCTTGCAAAAATTCTTGAAGTCATTGGAGGTATACTTGCCCCCATTGTTTGACCTCAAAACTATAACCTTCCTCCCTGTTTGGTTCCTCACAAGGGTTTTAAATTCTTGAAACCAACTAAAGATGTCATCTGTACCTTCATGAAGTAGGTGCACACCCTCCTAGAGCATTCATCTATGAAGGTCACGTTGTAGCTATAACCACTCAAAGACGACATTGACATAGGACCACACACATCTGAATGTACTAGGTCCACTTGGACCCGCTGTCATTGTTAGGAAAGGTCATATTGGCATACTTGCCAAGTGCACAACTCGTGCACACACCCTCCTTCCCTACACTGAGCTTTGGAGGACTAGTGACCATCGCCCTCAATATAAGTAAGGCTATGTGGTGCAAGTGACCTATCCCATAACTCGCGCAAACTATCGTTGCTATGAACCAGTGCACGTATAGGCTGACCCCTCAACATGTACAAGTTCTCTTCTCTCCTCCCAATCACTAAACCTATGCTCGAATTTGAAGATCTGAGCTTGACAAATACCTGCCCATGTTGGAAGAAAATCTCATACCCCTTGTTCTCCATGGATGAGATTGCTAGAGGGTTCTTAGTCAACCTTGGAACATACAATGCCTTTGTCACCTCCAAAGGCTCTCCTAACTTTAGCTGAAACTGTATAGTCCCAACCCCCTCTACTGCACACCTGACATTGTTTCCAAGCTCAAAATGTAGCTTTGAGTCTCTCTGAAATAGTTATAAGCAAATATCATGATCCTGTCATGTGACAAGAAGCACCACTATCCATTAACCAAACACCCTTCGCTATGGTGTTAGAAAGACAAGACACTAACGAGATCTACTTCTCGAACTTAGTGGAAAACTCATTGATCTATGAATTTGCTGAGGTTAAGTCCTATGCCTTCCCCTTGCTCTTCTTCTTGTTTGGACATTGACTTGCATAGTGGGCACACTTGCAAGGTGCAAAGCACCTAACTTTGCTCATGTCCTTCTTCTTTCCATCTTGTGAAGTAGCTTCCCCACTCGCATGCTTCTTGGGCTTCCCCTTGCCCTTCCTTGCCTCCCTCACAAGGGAAAGCTTCTCATTGTCACCTTTCCATTGGCCACCATGTAGAGACCCCTCTTAAATCTCCTCCTGGATGAAGTCATCCCACAACCACTACTAGTCTAGAAGCTTCTCTCATGCCAAAATACCTTTAATGAAGGGAGTCCATGCTTTTGTGAAGCCAGGCCATCCTTACTAATTGCTCATTTGACACGACCTCACCAAATGTAGCCAACTCAAGATGAACTTTTGTGATCGCCGTGAGATAAGATGCTATAGTATTTGACTTGAACATTTTGGTGCTCTTGAGCTTTTACCTCAACACCATTTTTGTTGTGATTGTCACTTTGGTACAACTTAGTTAGAGCCTCCCACATTTCCTTGGCTACTTTCTTTATATAAACACGAGGAATCAAATGATCCTTCACCCCATCTAGAATGATTCTCCTAGCTTTCACATCCTTTTGATTATAGATGGCCAGTTGTGATCACTGGTAGGAAGGGTGAGTTATTAATATGCAAACTCCCATATCTCATTCTCCATCAACACTAATGCTCTACTCTCCTTCCAAGGGTTGTAGCTGGATGCACCCTCCAACTGGTCTTCAAATATCAACCTTGTTGCAACCATTCTCAGAATTTCCAAACCCAAAACTCAGACCCTAGAAAGAATATAACTGCTGGAAATTTCTTTTACCGTTGTAACTTGTAAACCCCCATCTCAAATCTATCTTCTCTCTCTTCAAAGTTTTATTGCACTGATACCATGTTAATTATCCAACACCAATTCTGATTTAATATTCTCAACAATTTATTTTATACGCAGAAAATTATATTCACCCTAGTAATTTTTTTTTTGAAAACTGTTGTATATGAAATACACTGGCATTTAATTTAAATAATTTGCAATGAAAATTTCATAGAAAATCAGTCATAGAATACATAAATTTTTTTCCCAAAATATTCTTTTCACTTTTCTATTACTTAGGAAAATTAGGGATCCTTGCATAAGAAAAATAATTGGCAGAGAATGTTAGTTTTTGGTAGCATCGAATGTGTTCTAGCCATTAAAATTGGTGGAGAGACTAGGGCACATGAGTTCTAAAGAACCCAGAAACCGTTTCGTGAAATTCCACCCGGATTGTATTTTATTAAAATAATTAATATTTTTAATGGGGTTCCTAAGTCTAAACTTAGGAAAATTAAAGTATTAATGGGTATTAATCTGGTGAGAATGTTCTAGAAAGCAGATCAAGTCAAGTTTTTAACCTTAGTTGTTGATTAGAGACTTAATCTTGGTCGTTGAAGTCTCAACAATAGAAGTAGAAGAAGGAGGCTTGGGGTTCATTCAGGAACGCACTGAGAGAACGAATTGATCTATAGTTCGAAATTTCTGGGCCTTGGAAACTGAGAAATTCGAACTAAGTGATCATTCTTCAGCAGAGGGGCAAAGGGTAGTTCGGGAATAATGGGCAGAGAGGCGGAGAACCATTAGTGGAGGCAGCGCAACACCGAGAGGGAGTGACGCTGGGCCAGTCTGGGCCCACGTAGGCTTGACGCAGAGCCAAAAGGGCCAGCGCAGAAGAGAAGCTGCCTTCACGCAGAAATCTGGAACTGTAGGGGAGCTGCCAGAACAACCGGGAGAGGTTGATGCTGAAACTCGAAGAGGCAGAAGAGATAGCGCAAGGTTGACGCAGAGCCTCTGAGGCTGATGCAGAGCCTACGCAGGGCCAATGCATAGATAGTCGGGGGTTTGCCAGTTCTGCTACCAGATCTGCCGGAAACTGCCAGGTGAAGTGAGGTAATCTCACTCAGTTTTCCGCCATTATATTTTTCTCTGTAACTGGATTGCCAGGAGGGCATCCAACATTGTATTCAGAACTGCTGCTTAATAATATAAAACCCTCAGAGCTGTTGCATCGGTTTTCCCAAATTGGGTTTTACCGGGGACTATTTTGTCCAAAAATAATGGTGTCCTATGTATCATGTTCTTTGCCCAGTTTCTTGTTTCATGTAATCAAATTAAATTGGTGTAGGCTGTAGAAGTAATTTACTTCACTATTTTTCAGAAAATAACTTGATAATGTATATTAAAATCAAGTAGGACAAGGAAATTTAGTTTTGCTGTAGTAGGGGTTCCTTGAGTATAGGAATTTTCATAGAGAATACACAAAAATATAACATTGAAACTTGGCAACTTGATCACCTTAGAAATTTGGCTTGCACTTGTGTGTGGCTATTTCCATAATTTTGGCACCCCTGTAGCATCTCAACCCCTCCTCAAGTTTGGTATCAACCCTCCCGACCTCTCCAAACTCTTCGCCTCCTCCACATGACACTCCCTTGGCTTGACAACAGAAAATTCTCGACCCTCCTCTTCTTTACTCAACTTGCATAATCCGTGCGACTTGAATCTTGTGGGTGTGAACTTTTCACTTCTCTTCAGTGTTGAGTATATCAGTTGCTTGAGAAAATCACTCTCCCAAAAATGGATGTATCTTGCTCCTCTACTTTGGGCTTCTTTTATAATTTTCATTAAACCAAACCCCTAACCCTCAAGCTCCAAAGTGGTGGATGGATAGGATTAAATCCCGACCCACTTAAATCAACAATAGAGATTAGATCTAATTCACTAAAATGAATTAAATTCATTTTTCATTAGAAACCTTAGCTTAATAGCCAATATTAATTAATTATTTTATTAATTAATGTAATATCCCGTTTCAGAGATATTCTCCAAAACCCTAGTAAACTACAACCAAATACGTACAATTGATATAATAACCGGGAAGCTCAAAATGATAAAAATAACAGTGGTGTAGCATATAATAATGTAAACATGAAATATAAGCAGATACTCAAGAAATGCAGCGAGAAACGCTAAGCCATTTTATTACACTGAGTAATAGAATGAGTACAAGAGGTGATCAGAAAGATGGCACCTCGACTTGCACAAGGCAAGTGAAGAAATACACTCAGAATAACAAAGGAATGGCCTCTCTCAGAATTGCGTGGAAGCTGCTGGAGAATTGCCGTGTTGTTGCTGCTACTGGAAATCAAAGGAGGGTTTGGGGCTGTTCCCCTCCTCGGAAAATGCTGAAAATATGGAATCAGACTCTACTCAAGAAACCCAAAAAAACCCAGAAAAAACCCAGAAAGCTTTCCTGGAATAGTCGACCCCCGAAAATCACCCCCTTGGGGTTCTGCGCAGTCCCTCAATGCTCTGCGCTGCCACTGAATGAAACCCTCCAGAAATCTGCCTGAAACCTCTGCCCAAACTCTCCAATATGCAAGGGATGATCCCCTGCTCAATCTCCCAGCACAAATCCTACTGCAAACCCTCAATCCAAAACTCCTGCCAGAAAGATCTGCGTCATCTCTCTCAAGACTGCGCAGTCATCTACAGTGCTCAATCCTCTTGCGAACTACCAGCCAAACTGCTGCAAAAGTATTGATGGAACTACCTTGCCCGAGCAAGCACTTGAAGTTCCTCGAGGCTAAGGGTGAGATCTCCGAACGTAGACACTCAATGCACTAAATAGTGCTGCAGACTAGCTAAACAACCAGTGTGCTCAGAAGTCGAAACGACTAGCTCAAATACATATAATTGAATGATCAAAATGAGGGGGCTTCTCTCTCCTTTATAGCCTTTGCCTCCCTCAATCCCAAGGCTCACCTCCTCCAACGTAATCCCTCACTTGCCATGTGTTTCTTCCCTTCTGTGCAGTCCCTCCAAGTTTTTGCGTGGGCTCCATCTTTGCGTCCCTCTTTGGCCCCCCTTGGATCCCCTTTAAGTCACAACGTTGTGCTACTAGGAGTGACTTTTATTCTAAAAGTGAGTTATGTCCCCTTTCCTCACCTTTTTATTTATAAGTAACTATAGTAGGCAAAAATTAAGAAAAATCGAATATTCCAATTAGCTATGGCTAATTAGAAATATTACAGTCTCCCATGGCAAAATGTTTCTTGTCCTCAAGCAACTGAAGTGATGGATGCTGCAAGATTTTCTCACTCTCCCAAGTGGCATCCTCATCTGGCAAATTCTTCCACCTCACCAAGAATTCTTGGACCATCTTGCTCCGTAGCTGCCTCTCCCCGGTGTCAATAATAGCCTCCGGCTGCAACACCAAATGCCCCTCATCATCCATGGGTCGTAGCTCATTTGTCAATGTCACCAGCTGCTAGATTGCCTTCTTCAGGCATGATACATGAAAAATGTTATGAATCTTGCTGCCTTGGGGCAACTCTAACTCATATGCAACCTGTCCAATCCTGCGTATCACCCTGTATGGCCCATAAAAGCGGGGCTTGAGCTTCTCAGCCCCCTTCTACTTTAGTGTCCACTGTTGGTATGGCTGTAATCATAGGTAGACCATGCCCCCTACCTCAAACTGTCTCTCCACCCGACCCCTGTCGACGTACAACTTCTGGTAGTTCTGTGTTGTAGCCATGTTATCCTTGAGAGCTCGGAGGATATCTTGACTCTCTTGGATCCAAATCTCGGCTCTAGGAGCCTTGCTATCACCAAACATCACGTCAGCAAAAGATAAAGGATGATACCCATATAAGGCATAGAATGGTGACATACCAATGGACATGTGATGTGTAATGTTGTAGCAGTACTCCCCCAGATGTAGCCACTTCAACCATGCTCGCTGCTACCCACTGACATAGTTACGCAAGTAGCCCTCCAACCACTTGTTAACTATCTCTGTCTGCCCATCCTTCTGTGGGTGATAACTGGTACTCGGTGTCAACTCCGTCCCCACCAACCAGAAAAGCTCCTGCCAAAACCAGCCCATGAAATGGTTGTCCCTGTCACTGACGATGGTCTTAGGAAGACCATGTAGCCTGAAGATCTCTCTGAAGAATAGCTTGGCCACCTGTGTTGTATAGTGTGCGGATATGGCAAAAAAATGTGCGTACTTTGTCAGTCGATCAACGACGACAAACATACAATCCTTGCCCTGTACCATGGGCAACCCTGTGATGAAATCCATCGAAATACTCTCCCATTTCCCCTCCGAAATGGGAAGCGGCTGCAACAATCCCGCGGGATGGTTCATCTCTCCCTTGTTCCTCTGGCAAACATCACTCTCCTGGATATGCTGGAGTACATCCTCCTTGAGGCCCTTCCATGAGAACCTCTCTCTAATGGCCCTGTAGGTTTTGGTAAACCCCTGATGGCATGCCAACGATGAATCATGTGATGCTTGTAGTATCTTCTTCTTGAGCTGAGACCCCTCAGTCAAGAAGATCTGGTACCTGTAATAGATGATCTCATCGACCACCCTGTACCTGTCATCTGCCACCTGCCCATCAAGAACCTCACATGCAAACCTGTCCTTGGAGTACTCTACTAAGAGTTGAGCCCTCCAGTCTGTGTCTAAGCTCATAAGAGATAACGTGGCTGGTCTACGTGAAAGGGCATCTGCTACCACGTTGTTCCTCCCCTTGACATACTCAATGTCAAAGTCATATGCTTGGATCTTATTGATCCACTTCTGCTGCCTCTCCTGTAGCTGCTTCTGCTCCGAAAAGAACCTGAGGCTGTTGTGATCAGGCCTCACCCTGAATTTGTTACCCACTAAATACTTCCGGAACTTGGCCAAGGCATGCATGATGGCTAGCATCTCCTTGTCGTATATAGAATACAACCTCTCGTGTGGAAGGAGCTTTCAGCTCTCAAAAGCTATAGGGTGACCTCCCTGCATCAATACCGCGTCGATCTCCTCTCCCGACGCATCACACTACAAAACGAATGGTTGCGTAAAATCCAGCAATGCAAGCACTGGGCAGCTGCTCATAACCTCCTTGAGGCTGTCAAAGGCTTGCTGCGCTATATCCGTCCAACTGAATGCCCCCTTCCTTGTCAAATCCGTCAGGGGTGCAGCAAGCTGTGAGAAACCCTTGACGAACTTCCGGCAGTAGGTACAAATGCTAATGAACCCCCTTAGTTCTGTCACGTTCCTCGGCTCTGGCCATTCTCTAATGGCCTTGATCTTCTCCTCGTGGACCCTCACTCTGTCCACCCTTATGATGTTTCCCAAGTATAACATCTTTGTCAACCCAAACTCACACTTAGAGAGCTTGGCATAGAACCGTTGCTCCTCCAAGATGCGCAATACCGTCTCAATATGCTGGAGATGCTCCTCCCAAGTTCTGCTGTAAATGAGGATATCATCAAAGAATACCAACATGAACTTCCTTAAGTGACTGCGGAAGATGTGATTCATGCAAGACTGAAATGTAGCTGGGGCGTTGGTTAGCCCGTAGGGCATCACCAAAAACTCAAAGTGCCCATAGTGACACCTGAAGGCAGTCTTGGGAATCTCCTGCTCCCTCACGTGAATCTGATGGTACCCTGATCTCAAATCAATCTTTGAGAAGAACTGTGCTCCTCTCAACTCATCCATCAACTCATTGATCTTGGGTATGGGGTACCTGTTCTTCAGTGTCTTCTTGTTCAGAGCCCTGTAGTCAATGCACATTCTCAATGTGCCGTCCTTCTTCTTCATCAACACCACAGAAGAAGCAAAAGGACTCGTTCTCGGCCGAATGTGCCCAAGAGCCAACAACTCCTGAATGGCTCGCTCAATCTCATCCCGATAGGCCTTGGGATGCTTATAGGGGGTAGTAATCACTGCTTGTATGCCCTGCTCGAGCTCAATGGTGTGCTCAAATCCCCGGTCCAGTGGCTGTCCCGGCGGAATCTCCCAAACACTATGGCATACCGGTCAAGGATGGATTGTATCTCTGGATGCATCGTTTGCCCTGTCGTCCCTGCCTGTGATGCATGTAGCTCCACTACCCACTCTACGTCTCCCTTTCGGAAGACTGCCTCCATCCGATGAGCCAAAACAGTCTGAGGCAGATATGTGTGCTGCCCCCATATCTTCTCATGCCTCCCTGTCTTCTCGTCATCCCACTCCATCTCTAGGGTCTTCCAATCTGTTGTGACCTTCCCTAGAGTGATAAGCCACTGAACACCCAGTATCATGTTGGTGTCCGGAATATCGACCACAAAAAAGTGGTCAGTCAGTGTATAGGTGCCCATCGTCACTGATAGCTCTGGAACATAACAAGCACACATCATGGTCTGATCTCTTGGGACCAAAATTGAAAACCCATCAAAGCTCTCGGTCTGTATACCTCTCCGCTCAACCATTTGTGCATCGATGAAGTTGTGGGTTGCCCCACTATCAAGCAAAACTGATAATCATTGATCGCATACTGTCCCTCGTACGCGTAGCTTCAGATACTTGGAAACTCCTCGCAATGCTGCAAGGGCCCCTCCAGTAGGTGCAAAAGATGCACCACCTGCTGCTGGCAGTGGAGGTGGCAAAGGTCCCTGCACGGCATGATTATCTCCTGCCTCCACATCATCCTCATCATCCTTTTCCCCACTACTCTTGGAGAAGACTCCAATAAAATGTGCTTTGCTAGCAGCAATTCTATGTTCTGGTGCCGACGACTCTTGATAAGTGAAGCACAACCGCTTCTTCTTCAGCTCCCTCCTGGTATCATCGTGAATCTATCCTCGTCCTGGATTCCCCTTTGGAGGTGGAATCATCACATCCTTCCCCTTAGACTGGAAAGTCTGTCTCTGGCGGTAAGGTGTCTGGGTCCTGGGTAAGACATCCTGTAAGTCCCGGGTTCTACTAATGGCGTCCTGGAGTGTGGCTGGTCTAGTGGATCGGACTAAACCTCGAAGTGGCTCTGCTAACCCCTCAACATACATATAGATCCTCCGTGCCATGGATAGATTTGGCACCATCACTGAGATCATCAAGAAATCTACAATATAGGTCTCTGGGCTCCCTGTCTATTTGAGCCTCGTTAGCTCAACAAAATGCTGCTCTGGATCCCTCCGATCAAATTGCTCCATCAATCTCCTGGTGAACTCGGCATATGTCGTCACTGTGGAGTGTCTGAGAGTAACCATCCCATGAAACCACCAATCCTGAGCCTCACCACCCAAATGCAATGTTGCCCCCTTGATGGCCTCGGTCTCCGACATCTGGTTAATCTGGAAATAAATGTCCAGCTTCTCCACCCAAGACTTTGCCGAACTGTTTGATGAACCATCAAACGTAGGCAAGTGGAATCTACTTGTTGCACGGTGGGTGTCACCATCATGGTAATGTCGGTTCCCTTTGTGATGGTCGCGGGGTCTATATCCCGCTGGAGCTAAACAAAGTCTCTGAATGAAAGAGCATCCCTGAACTCCTGTCCATAGGCCTAGTACTCTGCAAAATAATTGCCCATATGACCGAGCTCTGCCTCCTACTGGGCTCCGGCCCCCATGTCTGCTCCTAAGAATGTGGGCATGGTAGAGCGTATAGGGGCATGCGAGCCACCTGCTGCGCAGTATCACGCTGCTCTGGCAAATGATGGGATGCACCCGATCCCTCACCAATCTGAAAAACCCGTGGGCTCCCACGCTGTCTGGCCTCTACTGCTGTGAATCTCTGCCCCATCACCTCAATCTGCCTCGACAAATCCTGCACTGATTTGAGGATCATATCCGCAAATCTCTTCCCGTCCTCATTTTCCATCGGATCCTTTTGCTCTGCATCCACCACAGGCTTCTACTGTTCTGCATCCACCACCGGAACACAGTCTCCCTCTCCGTAGGTATTCTCCAACCTATGCTCAGTGTCTCTGTATCTCCTACCTCTGTAATAGATGTAGGGTTTTTCCCCTGGTGTCATAGATTGCTAGCTCCACAGGCTGAGTCAGATCTATGCTCTGATACCACTGTAATATCCCATTTCAGAGATATTCTCGAAAACCCCAATAAACTCCAACCAAATATGTACAAATGATATAATAATAAGGAAGCTTAAAATGATAAAAATAACAGTGGTGTAGCATATAATAATGTAAGCATGAAATATAAGCAGATACTCAAGAAATGCAGCGAGAGATGCTAAGCCATTTTATTATACTGAGTAATAGAATGAGTACAGGGGGTGATCAGAAAGATGGCACCTCGACTTGCAAAAGGCAAGTGAATAAATACACTCAGAATAGCCTCTTTCAGAACTGTGTGGAAGCTGCTGGAGAACTGCTGTAATGTTGCTGGTGGTGGAAATCAAATGAGGGTTTGGGGTTGTTCCCCTCCTCGGAAAACGCTGAAACTCTGGAATCGGACTCTACTCAAGAAACCCAGAAAAACCCAAAAAACCCAGAAAGCTTTCCTGGAATATCCGACCCCCGAAAATCACCCCCTTGGGGTTCTGCGCAGTCCTTCAATGCTCTGTGCTGCCCTTGAATGAAACCCTCCATAAATTTGCCTGCAACCTCTGCCAAAACTCTCCAGTATGCAAGGGATGATCCCCTGCTCAATCTCCCAGCACAAATCCCATTGCAAACCCTCAATCCAAAACTCCTGCCAGAAAGATTTGCGTCATCCCTCTCAAGACTGCGCAGTCATCTACAGTGCTCAATCCTCCTGCCAACTACCAACGAAACTGCTGCAAAAATACTGATGGAACTACCTTGCCCGAGCAGGCACTCGCAATCCCCCGGGGATAAGGGTGAGGTCTCCGAACGTAGACACTCAATGCACTAAACAGTGCTGCAGACTAGCTAAACAGCCAGTGTGCTCAGAAGTCGAAACGACTAGCTCAAGTGCATATAACTAAATGATCAAAATGAGTGGTTTTCTCTCTCTTTTATAGCCTTTGCCTTTCTCAATCTCAAGGCTCATCTCCTCCAATGTAATCCCTCACTTGAAATGTGTTTCTTCCCTTCTGTGCAGTCCCTCCAAGTGTCTGTGTGGGCTCCATCTCTGCATCCCCCTTTGGCCCCCCTTGGCTCCCCTTTAAGTCACAACGTTGTGCTACTAGTAGTGACTTTTATTCTAAAAGTGAGTTATGTCCCCTTTTCTCACCTTTTTATTTATAAATTACTATAGTAGGCAAAAATTAAGCAAAATCGAATATTCCAATTAGCCATGGCTAATTAGGAATACAATTAATGTGCTTTTCCTAAGTTAAACTTAGGAAAGAAATCATAAAGTTAGTTTCTCAACTTAAGCAAGTCCCTAAAGAGAATTTTGGACATCTCCTGCATGCATGACACATAGCCTATGCAGAATCACCTGTCCGAGCAATCATGTTATCTGAATTTCAGTGGATTTTGGAACACTGTAATGTCCCTTGTATGCAAATACACCTATCTCACTAATTCTTCTGAATTTTGACTTATAAAATTTTTCAGCAGTGAGATACTAGTACCTAGTCAAACCCTTTTAAGTAGTAATGTGTATGAGAAGGGAAAATTCCTAAGCATTTACACATAAATCCTCCAGCTTAGGTAAGTTGACGCAACCCTTCAAATATTGCTCTGGCCTGCACAAATTTGTAACACAGTCATATGAAATTGGCCCTTGGGGCAGACTTAGCCTAGAAAGGAAACCCTCAACTCGATCTCATGGATTTTCCTTTCCCTTTCATACGTTCTTCAGCCTAGAGACGGATTCAGCAAGAGGAACCCGACCCAAAAAGATTTGGTTTGGCCTCTGCCACAAGAGATTAAACTCGTCCGGAATTAATGTTTGCGCTAGGGTTAACAAATCAACATAGCTTCAACCTCTAGGGTTATATTGGCACTCCGATAAACTCCAACTCGACTTTAATGAATTTCATGAACTCAGGTTTTTGCAGAAGTTGTCTTTGAAGCATTTTGACCCATAAATAACAACTCAAACTTAGAATTTACTTGGCCTCAAGTGAGATTCAAATCTCAACTTCTAGAGAGAAGTCTCGGGCCTTCAATAACTTATTCTTATATTTCGATTTCTGTTAACATCAATGTTGCCTTCACAATTTTACATCATCTCGGATTATCATTGGGACCTGCAAACAACTCAATAATTAAGTGCAAGTGAGTGGAATTGTATGATCCCTCCTCTTCCTTTGATATAAGCACAAATGAGAGATTTGAGTGATCCCTCCTTATCGACTAGCTAAGGTGTATCATTGCAACACCAAAAGAAATCTGGTCGGATCAGCTAAGGTGGATCTTGCACCACCAAAACTACACTATCGTTTCTTCAAGCTTCACGAGCTCTTAGACCAATTATCAAACAATCATCCAAGTCAACCTGTCCAAGAGCAAGCCGCAGTCCTCCTTTTATTCTCATGATTATCAGAATACGATGGGTTATTACCATGGGCCATCCAAATACCATGGGTCGTTTTTTTTCCTTTTTTAAGAAAGTGACTTTGTAAAGTTTTGTTTTATTAATCAAAGTTGCTCATTAATATGTTTTAATTTAATTACTTAATATCACGTTAGACATTACATCAAATAATTAAATTACTGGATTGTTTTTGCTTGTCTCCCAAGCAATCTGACCCTGACCCCATTCATCGATCCTCCTCCTCGGAAAGGGACATTACATATCAACATCAACAATCTTTGGAGAACTTTGTTCCAATTGCAAATATTTGTTGAAGTGTTTGGAGGTAAGTTGCTCATTGCAACTATTTATTTGTTCACAAAAAGAATAACTGCTTCATTGACAAATTTATATTTGATAGCTACTGTTCTTTCATAGCGTGTTCTATATGTGGTATAACACAATTTTAGATTAGGTCAACTTCATTAACAAGCTCAAGCTATGGCCCGCTCCCTAATTGCAGTATTTGTTGATTTTTACTAGGGCATTACTATAACAATTTCCTTATACATTTTCACAACTTCAAATCATCATTATCATTTTATTTCATTAAACATTGAAAAGAAAACCATTCATAAGGATAAAAGAGTAGTAGTAAATCAATAGAAACACAGAGAAACCATACATAGAGATTAGGCTCGAGGCCAGGGAAAAACCCACAAGGGGAAAACCCAAAAAATTCTTCCTTATGTGAGAGTGTGTGTGTGTGAGAGAGAGAGAGAGAGAGAGAGAGAGAGAGAGAGAGATCAAGATACATCAGTATATTAGAATTAATGATGGCAAGATAATAGCCAAACCAATAACCAAGATCATGATCAAATGCCGTGACAAAAACCAAACTCCTAAAATTTCGACCCTCCTTGCAATTTTGCAAGATCAAGGATGCAAAAAGTGAATGTGATGTGTCGAAATGATGGAGCAAGTCTCTCCTTTATATAGACTTCCAAGAGGGGTTGAATGGGTGCCTTATTGGGCCCAACCGGCTTGAAATATTTTGGAGAGAAAATTAATAATTTCAAATTTTGCATTTTAATGTTATGAACAAAGTTCATAAACGCAACAGAATACTCAAAAGATATGAAATGTGTAAATATCCATGATAGGACAAATATATTTATATAAGAGATGTACAAAGACATGATATGCTTATATGACAAATGAGGGCCCGCTTATATACCTAGGTAGGTGCCCCTTTATGAACAGTCATGTCCTTAGGGACATGCCTCTTCATTAAGGCTAGATCAGACATGTTGATGGCCAAAGGCTGGATCAAACTGGCTTTGTGCAGCGGTTGAGTGGCCAGAGGATTGAACAATTCTAATAGCAAATGTTATGAACAATGTTCATAAATGCAACAAAATACTCAGAGGATCTGGAATATGTAAATATCCATGATAGGACAAAAATATTTATATAAGAGATGTATAGAAGATATGATATGGTTATATTACAAATGAGGGCTCGATTATATACCTTGGCAGGTGCCCCTTTGTGAACGGTGATGTCCTTGGGGACACGGCTCTTCATTAACTAATTACTATTTAGTTAACTGTTCTTTGTTATTCTTTATATATTTATATTTATATTATTTTTATCTAAATTATATTCTTAACATTTAATTTTTCTTTTCTTCTTTTGTTTTTTCATGGATGGAAGTCTCTACCTTGGCTACAATTTTTAACACTCCCTCTTAGTTAGGGAGGTATTTTTTTTCTCTTTCATCATGAGGAAGATAGATAGCATCACAATCCAATACAATGATCCCTCTCAACTAGGGAGGTATTCTTTCGACTGCTCCATAGATCTCATCTCGACTGAACAATGAGGCCTCGTTCCACAACAAATGATAGGGGAGATCAATTTACCACAACCAAGTCCATGGTAGTCACATTTGACCTTGGTAAAGATCACACATACCCTATTGGTCTCTAGGTCAAGCTCCATGACCTAAAAGAGTATATCATAGATCTCATCTCAGATGTCCATGTCTCAACATAAGGAAGGGTGATAGCTGCGTCATCATCTCATCTCATCTCATCTTGGAAGAATGATCCACAATGACAATAGGGGAGATCGATTTTCCACAACGAATTCCATGGCAGTCATAAATGATCTTGGTAAAGATTTCACACGCTGTGTCCACTGACTGACCCTCACCCAACGCAACCCTTAATAATCAAGTGGTAGAACGCCTGCATCCAATACTTAGGGGAGATCAATTTACCACAACCAAGTCCATGGCAAGCGCGTTCGCCCTTGGTAAAGATCACAAACACCTAGGTCTCCTCTCCTATGTGTGTTGATGTTTGGTAGCATTGGATGTGCTCTAAGCCTCAAAATTTGCAAGGAGGTAGGACACATGTATTCAACAATACCCAGAAATTGTTTTGGGAAATTCCACCTGGAGACAATTTTATTAAAATAATTAATTATTTTTAATGGGTGCATAAGTCTAGTCTAAACTTAGGAAATTAAAATGATTAAAGGGTATTAATGAAACTGAGGGTGAAACTTCTAGAAGAAGACGAAGATCGAGTCCAAATGATCTGAGCCATTGCTTAGAATCTAATATGGGCTATTGATTACTCAACTAGAGGATTATAAGGACTTTGATGGGCATTTGGAAAACACATTGGAGAGAGATCAAGAGATCAAATTTCTCAGAGAGGGCAGTGCAACAGTTGCTAGAGAGAAGATCGAAGTGATTTCTTGCAGTGAGGGGCAAGGATAGTTCCAGTTGGAGAGTTTCCATCTGGGAATACATTGCAGAGGAGGCAAAGAGAGATCCAAAAGAGGCAGCGCAGAGGCCATGCTGGGCAACGTAGGGCCACATAGAGGCAACACAAAGCTTCAAAGGGAGTTCGAAATCAGAGAGATCAGAGAGTCAGAAGAATGAAGCTCCAAGCAGCAGAAGATCCGGGAAGAGGTGACGCAGATCCCCAGGGAGGTTGACGCAAAATTGTGTAGGCTGACGCAGTAGCTGTGCAGAGCCAACGTGGGGCTAGCTATCCAAGTCTTGGATCAATGTCGGATCGCTAGTGATAGTGTGAGGTATTTCTTACTAATCTTCTGCCATTCAAATTCTCTGTATTGGATAGCTAGCAAGGCATCCAAAGATTGTATTCAGAAATTACTGCTTAATAATACAAACCCTTAGCTGCTGCACCTGTTTTCCCGCATGGGTTTTTTTGGGGACATTTGTCCAAAAATAACGGTGTCATGTGTTGTGTATTTCTTTCTTGCTCAGTTTCTTGTTTCCGCATTTAATTTAATTGGTGAAGGCTGTAGTGTATTAGTTTCGGTATTTGCTGTAGGATGCAGTAAATAATTTGTTTAGTATTTTAACAAATAGGAGATACTTAATCAGTTGTTGCAGTAGCAACTTGGGTCTTTTATATTTTCACAATGTTGCCAAGATGGGAGGCAATCCTGACAAGCTTAGCCGAGTCCACGACTCCTTTACAAGGGTGACCTATGGGTAGGATCAATGTTGCATGAAGCGGGAGCGAAGCGGAAGCGCGGAGCGCGGAAGCGTCATTTTCCAAAAATCTAGGAAGCGAAGCGTCCGCGGAAGCGTCTGTTATATATATAT